>QANY01011455.1:638907-769402 GCA_003255025.1 Datisca glomerata | reverse complement strand
AGAGAGAGAGAGAGAGAGAGAGAGAGAGAGAGAGAGAGATTACCTTAACAGTTTTATCATCATACATTATCCAACAATCATGATCGTGACTATATGCAAAGCAATGATAATGTTGCCCATAGTAGCAAACCTAAGTATAGCAATAATTATCAGAGACAACAAACATAGAAAATTATCCATATAAGACTTTCTTGTTAATAATCTCGATATATTTTAAGACAAAAAGTAGCTACAAAATTATACAGTTAAAGGTAACAGTTGCATGAATCTTCAACCAAACTTAAAAATAACCCTTGTAATTCATCCAAGTGCACTACCACCTATGTTACACGGGCTCGGGTATGGGTGTCTAAGTGCAAGTGTGGATCGAAGGGTCAGATTTGTGATTGTTTCAAAACTAAGGGACCCGGCTTAAAAGGGTTCAAAATGTTAGTAAGGGTACGGGGACTCATCATAAATATCTCTAAACTTATGCAAATGATAAGGTAATGCATTATTAAATTAAGATTTTAATATATATATATATATATATACATACATACATACATATAAATAATTTATTAGAGTATACACTATTAATACACACACATAAAAGGCCCGCACCCGCACCAGGCCTTCTTGCTCCGAGTCCGGCACGTCTCCCACACCCACACCATGTCGTGTTGATGCGGCTGTGGCAGGAGTTTTCGGTGAGTTGGAGTAACATAGCTTACCACAGATACCTAACTGTGTGCGTTCTTTGGATCTAGACCATGATAAAGAACAATGATATTTCGAGATACATTCTAAGAGAACCAAACAGCGACAAACATATTGATATACTAAACCATCTGACCTCATCATCCACATTTAAATATAAATGACAATGAGGGAAAGAAGCACCTATCATTTAGGACTGTTTGGTATGTGAAATCTAGAAGTACCAAGGCAATTGAATGATGGTAAAACATGATTGATGTTTTTGCATGATAATCTATGTAGTAATTGATGGCAATTTAGGATTACTATATTGGATATAAGTGTAATTTCATGGTAAATTAGGGAGAAACAACTCAAGAGACAATTCAATTGCCTCCTCTAGATTGATTCGCCTTGGTAATTATGAATTGCTTCCCTTTTTAAAAGGTATTCAATTGCCTCCTCAGGAAGTGTATTAGAATTACCAGCAAATTAGGGTTGCAGCCAACTATAAGGATTACTCAAAACAAACAAGAATTACTCAAAACAAACAAGGCAATTCAATTACTAGGAGAATTATGGGACGGCCTAGTAACATCAACCAAATGGGGCCTTACAGTTAAAGATATGAGTTTTTCTATTGGTAAATTAAAGATGCATTTTCACAAGTCAAGGTAAAAGTTGCATTAACCGTCAATCAAACTTAAAATAAACTTTTGGAATTCATCCAAGTGTACTTACCACCGATACCAAACGGTGTGCGTTCTTTCGATCTAGACCACGGTAAAGAGCACTAATATCTATATCAGTACTTAGGGTAGCTAATGTTGCTGTTATGTTATCAGCACTCTCACATGTATTCTGCCAACCTAAAACTGCAAGACCAAACATAAATTTCTTTCACATAAAAAGGAAAGATTTAGCAACAAAATATTAAAGAAGAATTCTTGACAACTCTTTAACTTCACCTGTCGTGAACACATGTGGCGGAGCAGTAAGGAAATGATGGATGTAGTTGAACTTCCCGCATCCGCCTGCCTCTAGGTCACAAGCTAGCTGATGGTTCATTTCCACCACATTTAATAGCTCATCAAAGGTGCTTTCAGCACACATATCCTAAAATGTGAGTAAAATAAAATTAGAAGTAATAAACTAGATAATATTCAAAGAGTATCAGGTTCCTCGAACAATAATCTCCACCATCCAAACAAATAATCATATACAAAATTCTCTGCCAGTGCGGAGGGCACTAGCATTTATATTGTGGAATAATCATATACAAAATTCTCTTCCAATGAAAAATACCTTTGTTGTGCGGAGGGCACTAGCATTTATATTGTGAAAGAAGGAAGTGTATTTTAGATGTCTAGTCTCCAGTCCACAACTATAACAATTCATTCTTTCAACAATGTCCATTCCAAAAATAGAATGCACTATACAAGCATCATTTGTACAATCCCAAGACCCCATGCTTTCAACTGATTCAGTATCAGAAACACGTGAACTAGGAGCAAAAGACCGGTGAAGGCAATCAAATATCACAGCCAGCACTTCAGAAGCGTCATTCATCTGACCCTATGAAATGCCAAGTATTAATTATAACTTTTGCTATAAAATTTGGGTTCTGAAATAAAAGTCCGTGAGACAATAAGGAGAAACAAAGTTGCCAAGTTGTCAGAAAAAAGAAGAAATAAATTAGATCTCTGCAAAATTACCTCCTGGAAAAAATTACTATCAGGACAGAGGGTGCTTAGAGCAATTCTCAAGGACGTAGGGGCAACTGCTTCACAGCGTGTGTCCATAGATGCGATGTTCAGGGAAGTAAAGATTTCATATAACGCACAGACAACACAAGGAGCACCCACATGAACATGCTCAGATGTAGCTCTTCTCAAAAACTCATCTTGAAACCGTCTTAAATGCCACAAGGACTGAATTCATGGGGATTAATGAAAACTTTAGATAATGAGATAACAGAAGATGCTAGTGAAGCAAGGAAAATTCAGACAGCTCATGCCACGTGGTGAAAGTGTGTAACACCGACCTGAATAATTACATTGAGAAAGCAATTGTATTCGCCAACTTCATTATTCAGCCCCCTACCAAAGAGATCTGTTGCCTTCACTCCTACACTGACTTCTTTTGATGAGAGACAATTGTAGTCTACTTCAGATGAACTCATCCTTGGTGTCTTCAAACATGAAATCAAGGGTAACTTCTGCTGCGCTTGGAATGTATCTGAAAAACGGTAAAAATACAAGGCCAAAAGATTGATGTTAGCTCACAATGGTGAAAATCAGAAACTTTTAATAAATGATTGTTCCGGCTCCATTGAGACCAATCAAATTAGTCGTCAAGTATGAAAAAACACAGAATCAAAATCCATTAAAGCCTTAACCTGCAATGATGCACCACAAACATGTCTTTGAGAATAAAGAAATTGCTAAGATATAGTAAGCATCCACCGCAATAATCCTTCAAACCAAGCACTGCTACTAGTGTAATTATAGAGATGTAGCTAAAACCGACCCAACCGCCTGAACCAAACCGCTTGGGGTGCAGTTTGGTTTATATTTGAAGAAGAAATTTTGATTCGGTTTGGTTTGCGGTTTTGCCTTGCGGACCAAACCACATTCAGATATCCACATCAAAGGAAACTTGTCTTATAAACTGAGTGCACAAAACGGCGTTGTTTTGGTTGGTCCCTCCACTCATTAAACGGAAACGATGTAGTTCATTGGCTTATAAAAAAGACACGGCGTCGTTTTTCTCTACCTTTTTCATTTCCCTCTTCCTAAATTATTTCATCATTCCCCACCTTTCATTTTCCCAATCCCTGACCCTCCCTCTCTCCTCAGAAGATTCCCAAAGCAACAAGCACAGTTCTCCCAATCAATTACTCGTTTTGAGCCCGATTCATGCACTTAGTTCAATTCGGCTACCTAAATCCTGCGGTATCCCTGAGTTACATAGCTTTTATGCTATAAATAGGTGTGTATGTGTTTGTTCATCAGAGATTTTCTGAGTAAAATTTATTTGTAGTGATCTACTTTCCAGGAGGCATTGAAATTCAAATTAGGTTTCGTAGGTGTTTATGTGTTTGTTCACCAGAGATCCTGAGTAAAATTCATTTGAAGTGGTTTACTTTCCAGTAGGTATTGAAATTCAAATTTTTCATAGGTGATTATTCTAATCCTATACTTTTGTGTGATTGCTTTGATATGATTTTCTTCACTCATCTTCAGTTGATTTTTTTATCTGATTTTCTTTTTGTGTTGTTTTGCTTTCTTTTCTCTGATAATCCGAAAATCCTCCAACAAACTTTTTATTCAGGTTCGGAATTAGAGCCCCGCCAATTCCTACAATCATCGGCAGACAGAAAACAATTGAAAAGGCCATGTAGATGTAGGTACCCTTAAGGGGAATCGAACCCAAAACATTGTGGGAGAAGGCCTGACCATTCGGCTAACCCTTCACTGGTTTGAGTGACTTGCGTTTTCATTTTTCTATTACAAGATTGGTCAAACGGCCAAGCCGAGCCGAACCGAACTGTTTTTCGAAGTCTGGTTCGGCTTGGTTCTGGTAAATGAACGGTTCAGAGCAATTTCTGTCAAAGAGAAACGATACTTGTGGTTCATTTTGTCAAAACCCCCAAAATCGGACCCCTTATGCCCCTATGAAGTTACTAAAGGACCAAAAATCTGTATAGTTAATACGATGGGACTAAATAGTACTCCTAGCACTAGATTAACTAATACCCTCCTCATCACAGAGACTACATGAGACTAACACACACAAAAAAACCCTTGCTCCATTTCTCCTCTACCTTAACATGAAACAACAGCAAGAATACAAGCTTCTCCTGCCGAGGAGCTTCTCACGCAAGACCAACGTGAAATCACCCAGCGCCTTCGCCGCCGGTGAGCTCTTAGTCTTTCTCTTCTCTTTAATTTTGTTTTTCTTCTTCTCTTCTGTAATAAATTGTGTTTCTGCTTCTCTTGCTCTGAAATATTGCGTTTCTGCTTCTTTTCCGCCCATGAGCTCCGGGTCTTTTGGTGCATGGAAATATGAGTAAATCATAATATATTGCGTTTCTGCTTCTCTTCCTCTGTGAAATATTGCGTTTCTGCTTCTTTTCCGCTGATGAGCTCCGGGTCTTTTGGTCCATGGAAATATGAGTAAATCAACTACGGTCGTTTGGTGCATGGAAATATGAGTAAATCATAATCTTCCATTTGCAAACTTGCAAACTAGCTTCAGGATCCCAAATGACACCGTAACTTTCTTCCTTAAGAACACTCCGTATATCTTTAAGCTTCCGTACCATATGCCATAATTTCTCATAGCTAGAGCTTGAGCTAGAAACTCCTCTACTTGTTCGACCAATACACCACTGTCTTGCAGAAGATACAAAGCCACCCAATAGTCAGCTTTCACACTGTAATAACCCGACATGCTGTGGTGCCAAACCTACTGAAAGGTAACTGCTTGTTTAAATCTGTATCCTCAACCTCAGGAACAAAACTTCTATTAAGGAGCTGGACGTTCCTAACTCATCAGCAGCAGGTATCAGTCACTAAGCTTCTGTCCTATCTGACCCACCTACTGCCAGCATATCTGCCCCTCTCTTAGCAAATGATACAATCACTATTATCAGTAACTAAATTACAGTTGAAGTAACTAGATTCTAACTAATTCAGTTTAAATGCAGAACTACTTCTAAACGATTCAACACTTCTGGAACTTTAGGTTGTTGGCATGAGCAGCTAACAGCTCGTGCACATCACATAGCAGCTTGGACTCTTGTATTTAGCTGTACAGTTGATTGTGTAGCATATATTCTACCAAAGGTTCCCTTTGCTTTTATTTTCTTAATATTATTGGAAAAAATATTGATTGGTAAAGGTATATTGGGGAAAGAAGAAACAAAAGAAACGAACTACAAATAATCACAAAACAATCCAATCCAACTATGAAAGGCGTTGGATTGAGAATTTGGATCCAAAGACTGAATCCACTCTTTACAAGAGCACAAAAGACTTAAGAACGACATCCACTTGTGTAGTACTATTTAATCAAGTACTGTACAATCCAGCCTAGTCCGACAGATTTAGTATTGTCCTATCATGACTGTCAAAAGAGACCTTACATGACTATTTTGGTACAGGTCAAGAAAGCAACGCTTCATTCATCAAAACAAATTGATCAAGTCATCACCAGTCTCAGACAAAGGGATATTGACACTAAGGGCACAAGGACATCCAATCAAAAAAATCAATTACGTCATTTTAAAATTCATCCAGTTCATCACTTATCTGACATCAATATCGTCACAGAGGCATAACGACTAATCGTAGGATATATAGATGCTCGAATAAACTAACCAAGGCTTTGGCGTACAGCCTGTTTAAGATCAGCTTGGAACCTTTCCTCGTCGTCCTCCACATGTAAATTTCTCAATGTCTTTGTACCATTTTCTTCAAAAATAGGACTACCTGTTTTCACACGCAATAAACCATCATGATGTTAATACTACAAAAGTATTTGGCACAAAACCTGTTATCGAAAAGTCCTGAAGAGTTCTGTAAGTGGATAATTGCTTCAGCTCAAGAAGAATAAAATCCTTCTAAATTGGTGGACATAACATAATAATACTCAAGGTTGTCAAATCGTGTATCATAACGGGAATTGTTTTTCAAAAAAATGTATCGTGTATCGTAACATATCGTAAATCGTTAAATACAATCAAACCAATTAATTCAATGTGTAAAAGTGAAGAAAAGTGAGTGAAATTCAATATTTTATATTAAGAATATAGGTACACCAATAGTGATTTTTATGTGTAATAGTACAAGAGTTAATTTTTTCTTTTTAAGAAATTGTAGAAGTTTGAGTTTATAACAGACAGAAGTACAAGAGTCGAATTTTTTTCTAAATCATAAAATGTCAATGATAGACAGCTGTCTTAGACTCCCAATTGAGAAAAAAATTGATGTCTTCTACTCCTTTTCAATTTTCCAACAATCTGAATACACATTTCATCTTCCTCCAAGTCTTCTTCTTCCTTAATATTCATCTTCTTCCTTAGCTCCGCTCTTTCTGCAACAAGCGGCTTTACTTCTTCCTCAAACCAGATATTATTTTCTCACGATTCACCTCTTCTCATTAGTCAAAGACAGGTGAATCGAACGATTCATTGACAATGCGATAAGATTTCTGATTTGCATCGGAAACCCTTTGGGAATCGTACAATTCTAACAATAACTGAGTATATGTTCATAACCAGCCAAAGATCGAAATTAGGAAAGGAGTTTAATTCATCACTCTGGCTTCATCCCAATTAACAACCATGGAGGAGAGTAAGTTGATTATCACATTTTGTACTTTGCAGAAAGATAAGAATACAATATACAAATTATACAAACACGTCACAAAAGCATTAACTGCTTTGAGAGCATCATATATTTATAACATTATAGTTTTCTGTTTTTATCAATAACTCTTTTAAAGCCAAAAGAAAGCAGATGATACATGGAGCACACAAATCGATAACACCCTTAAGGTGCAGATATACACTAGACTAAAGAATATGATGCACAACTATTCAGCATAAAAAACTAGCAGATTGTGAAATTTACCACTATCCGCAAGGAGATTGTCATGCACTCTAGCTTGCTCTTTTAAGTGATTATCAAGCTGTAAGCTCCCAAATTCAATACTATTTTTTTCAGATGACATGGCTTGATAGCTTCCATCAACCACTTTGGTGGAACCCTTCAGCCGCCTACCTGTCCTTCCTATCCGTCTATTTGGGAGAGTATTCTCTGAAACTCCCCCATTAGGCAGGCCTACTCAAGAAAGAAAAGGAAAAAGACTGTTACCATTTTTCAAATGTAACACCTTACTCAGAATGCAAAATAGATCTATTGACCTTGTTTTACTTTCCCTTTATGCGTACCACTGATGTTTTGCAGACCAGAAGTCATTGGTCTCGTCGGCACTGCAGTACCGTTCATAGTCAAGACTTCCGAATTGGGGAATGCATTGTCCTCCAACAATTTTTCCTGGAAAAGTGCATCAATAAGATTCCGCTTCCAAAGCAATTTAGATTTCCTCTGAATTAGGTATATTGGAATTCTGGCAAGGACATGCTTGATCTTCTTAAACATAACAAGAAACCATCAAATAAGGAAGACTTTACCATCTTCGATTCCTGGATGAGATTTCCATCACCATCGACCAGTCCTAAGCAAACATCACGTGCTCCTGCTACCACATTTTCTTCAGAAAATGTTTTAACGGCTTTTTTTTGTTGCTCAGCAAGGTGCTTCCACTTGGCCTCCTCCTCAATTCGCCTTTGATATTCCAAAGTCTCCTCAAGCTTTTTCTCGTCAGCTTCGAGCTCAATTCTCTGTCTAAAGTCCTCTTCGTGTAGCTTTAAGTCATCACCATTCTCCGAAAAAGTAATATCCAGATCAGGAAGGTCACCATCAGATGCAAGTGGAAATAGACTGCATCAAAAGACAAATAAAACATTGCTTAGTGTTAGAAAACGCAAACGACAAGTTGCAATTAAGCACAGAATGCAAATGACACACTTACACAAGCCCATCAATCTCATTATGAAGCATATCCTGCTCATTAACACCATTAACCTTTAAATCTTTGGTTTTTTTGAACTCCTTGTTTCTTTTCTTATCTTTTAATTTCTCCTGTGAGTTTCTGGAATTATCACTTCCTCCTCTGACACCCTTCTTTGAATCAAGAGCAAGTTCTGCTAAAAATGCTTCTCTTGCGGCATCCGACTTCTCCGTTGCATCTTTCTCAGCCAAATCTTCCAAGTGAGCCTGAGGAATTTAGTTTTAATAGATGATAAGAATAGACCACATCATGAGCATGGGAGTAACATTAATCAGACTAATACTAACCCTCAAGTATGACTTCACAAGAGACAAAGATATTGACTGATAATCATGGGCACAAACGGGCTCAAGCTTAAGTTCCAATTGTTGCATCCCAGTAACGCTCACCAGAATGCGAGCATCAATTTTGCTAAGCTGCATGACAAACAACTAAGTTGAAGAATGGGAAACTGAACATCATATCATGAAATTTACTTACAACCAGTAAACAAACCTCTACAGATAACTGTTCTTTCTGTCTCTGAATTGCAACTCCTATACATGCGTCAACTTGATGAAAATAATCCTTGGTTCTCCAACATTCATCCTCCCCAGATTCTAAGCCACATAACTGAGAAGTCATCCCTGCATAAGTTTCCTCATAACCAAACTGATTGACGTTAAGTGCTTCAGCTTCTTTCAGAACATTCGTGATAGCATCCAACTCAAACCTACCGCTGAGAGACAACATATCACTTTCAGTCTCAATAAGCTCTTTCCTCCGCTGTCTTAAGACAGACTCGTAGCTTTGCTGGACAAATTCAATACCATTCTCCCTCTTTTTACCTTCTTCAATACAAAGATCCTCCACTGAGTGCAATGCTTTTTCATAGCTCAAGTGTTCACATTTTCTCTCACAAAGGCTCTGTAGGTGGTAAAACTCTTTTTCAAGCATTTGGAGAATTTCCATTCCTTGCTGTTTTTTTCCTTCCATTGTACGCACCCACGATGCCAATTGTTCACCACTTGAGGGACCTGCATATATCCAGGACAAGAGAGCATCAACATCAGGTGGAACCCCATTTCCATTAACAACCTTAGCAGAACATGCAGCAATCATATCATCCATAGCAGAACCATTACAATCACCACTGGTACATTCAATTGACAGCAAACAACCATCCAGAAGGAGACAAGATCCGTCATCATTTAGAGCAATCTTCTCTTTAGTATCTATAACTTGAATACAATTGTTCGCATCATCTATAGGACTGCTACTTTTTTCAGTATATCTACCCAAACCAGTTGAATGAGACAATTCTTGCAAGAATTTGAGGACCTTTTTAAGATCAGAAGCTCCCAAAAAGCAGATGCACATCGGTGATTGATCCAAACCCTGGTTTAGAAGCTGAGAACCAGAAGCAAGAGCTTGTAATTCATCCATTGTAAACTGTATGACCTTGTTCAAATGGCTCGCTGCAAGATACTTGTGTTTGATAAGCAACTCAAATAGATCATGAATTCTTTGAAGAAGCTTTGCACGCTCTGGATCATCAGATATTGGCCACCCATCCGGCGTGAAATATGCAAAAGATTCCCGACCTTCATGGCAGTTTCTACACTCAATTTTAGCATTATTCTTGTAGTTATTTCTTTCAACAGAACAATTATTGTAAGTATTCTCCGAACTCCCCTTCTCCTGTGTAGAATCCCATGCATCTTTAAAGCAGTCATCGCACTCCTCAGTGTGAGAGTAGAAATCCTCATCAAACTCCAGATCTTTACGTTTTGTTTGACTTGCAAGCATTTTAACAGCAGCCTCAAAATCAATTGGTTTCCAAGAGCAACTAAGAAGCATCTCAATCCGTTCATTTTCAACATTCTGCGGTAGGATCGACTTCATCTTGGGTAAGAGATTCCCCATGTGCTCATGCACCACATGGTGCATGTGAGATTCTGAACTAGCAAATTTCTCATTACATTTGCAACAAATCCAGAATTTCCATGCATAGTTTGCCTCACAAGAGGTTAAAGCTTCTGACAAAATCTTATTCGCCAAATCATCTTTCAACGAATTAAAATGAGCCTTAAGATCACTTATCTTGATTCTAAGCAAGTCTTTCTTTGAACCAATGTTCATAGATTTCCAGTAGGACTGCACCCAATCCCTTCTTTCAGCTGAAGAGCCGTGTTTTCGAAAATTCAGGTTCTTCCGCCGGTCAACCACTCTATGGCCAGACCCCGAAGATGAATCCAATGTCCTATTAACTTTTTCACCCTCGTTTTGCATTTGGGATGTCTCAGACTTTTGCTGCAAAAGCCTTGCCGCAGCAACGCGAACTTCAATGTCCTTTCTCCGCTCCTCGGGTGTTTTAGTTGCCTTCTTAATCTCATTCGGCCTTCTAGCCTGAACCAACCTAACCTCCATGGGGTCCTCGGTCACCCTCCTTATCGGAATCAACCTAAATTTTTCCTCCCCATTGCCCAAATTTTTCATCCAAGTAGATATCGAAGCAATATTTGACTTCTGTATCAACTGACGTAATTCGTTTTGGACGTGCCCAATTCGAGCTTCAGCAGTGGGTATCTTCTGCTGCCTCTCGTCCTGCAAGCTTTCCTTGGCAGGATCAATTGGGTTTTCAATCCCCAGCGCCCGCTCACACTCTTGCACCACCTCTTCATACTCCTTCCCCTCATTTGCCACCTCATATAGCAGGTTAGCATAGAAGTGCGCGAACTCGATCGAGTTTGGCGAGAGTTCAACCGCTTTACGAGCAGATTCAATCGCATTCTTCAAATGCCGCTGCTTCGCATTCGGGTCATCAATAATCGACGCTACTTTGACGCACACAGTGCCCTGAACCCGGTGAATCAACGCCGAGTGAACCGAGTTCTCGTGACGTGAGCTTGACTCTTTCATAAGCCTTAATGCCTTAGTGTGGTTCCCTCGCCGAAGAGAAGTGAGCGCCCGCTCACATTCAAGCTTGATAGCAGAGAAAGATGACCCATCCGGTTCAATCTCATTTACAGGCTCGATCTTATCTTCGTTGTAAATGGAGGAATTATTGGGGTAGCTAGGTTTCGAGCACGACTTGGAGTTGATTACACTTGGAGCATCAATGGCGGCTCCACCGACAGCAACTTGAGCCGCCGGAGAAGCCGCCGGAGAATGTTTAAAACGCGGAGCAGGGTTTTTCTTCTTATGCCCCATCAATTAACTCAATAGCGATCCAATTCACATGCATATATACCCCGTATAATATGTACTCTTAGTCCTACAGATAAATAGCGATTGACATAGAGAAAGAAGGTACAGATAACAAACAGAGATTCAGAGATACATAGACTTGCTTGCAGATACTAGATATAGAAAGAGGGACGAAGGGTATAGATAGATATATCGATAGATATAGAGAGAGAAAGAGTTGAAATTGTAGATGAACGATTAACGCTGGCTGGAACGGTTCGTCGGGGAAATCGAGAGGAATGGATTGGGGAGAGAGAGAGAGAGAGAGAGAGAGAGAGAGAGAGAGAGAGAGAGAGAGAGAGGTGGTATCTGCGTCACACACAGACGCCTACCCAAGGAAAGGGTGGGTTGATACTTCCTCTCTGAACATGGGTGGGTTGATACTTAAGGAGGTTAATGGGGAAAAGCAAAGACGAAAGTTTAAGAAATCATCTCTCTTTTCTAATCTTATTAATGATTTTTTTTGCTAAACTAGATCCCTACATTCATCATATTGTGAAATGATTTCATACATTAATTTTTACTTCCTCTTATTCCTTTCCTGATCTCTGACCTCTCACTCTTAACCCACCTCCACTCAAAATGCACTTATTAAATTACACGTTTACTTTTCACCTCATTCCTCATTCTTTGTTTTTCCTTTTTTCCACTTCTTCGTCTTCTTCTTCATCTTCTTACTTCTTCATACAACAGCAAAATATTTATTAATTTTATTCTTCATGTTCATGAATTTTCTGAGAATATTTATTTATTTTCTTTTTTCTGAAAATGGGTTTTTACTTATTTTTACAGATCTAAACTACATCTAGCCGCAAATCAGATCTAAAAAAATGGATGTTTGCCCATTTTTACAAATCTGAACTAGAAGATTTGACGACAAACCAGATCTGAAAATCAATTTTTACCTATTTTTACAGATCTGAACCATATCTAGCCACAAACCAGATCTATAATAATGGCTAAATTAAATACTACACGATAGCTACACTGGCATCGTGCAGACTACACTATGGTTACATTAGCATCATGTAGACTACGTGTATACTACACGATGACTACATTGATATCATGTAGTCATCGTGTAGTCTACACGATGAGTACATACTAGCGTCGTGTAGTCTACACGATGAGTACACTAGCGTCGTGTAGCCATGGTGTAGACTACTTGTGTATTACACGATGTGTAGCGTATGAATCGTTGATTTAACATATGAAAATGAATCTTAAATTATAATCTGATTATTAACATGCCCTTAGATCTATGGATGAATTCCATCATAAATTTAAATCTTGATGGAAAAACACAAATGACCAGACGTTAAACTAAAGAAGAATCTTAAAAAGGAGGAAGCTTGGGGAACTTCCTCCTGGTAGGGAAAGCAACGACTGCGTAGGGTTTTTCTTGAGAAAGAGAGAGGTTATTCACAACTTGTATTTAAGGTTATTTGAGATCTTATAATTGGGGAATTAATCAGGAGTTTTTTGTTAAATTGGTCCCCTACACTAACCATTTTATAGAAATTGACTGACACACTAATTTTTGCTTTCCCTGACCCACATTCTACTCAAAATGCACTTATGAAATTACATGTTTACACTTCACATCATTTCTCCTTCATTGTTTTTCATGTTTCCCACTTCTTCTTCGTTTTCTTCTTCGTCTTCTTCTTCTTCTTCATCTTCTTACTTCTTCATGCAATAACAAATATTTATTTATTTGCTTATTCATGTTCATGAATTTTCTGAGAATATTTATTTATTTTCTTTTTCCTGAAAATGGGTTGTTGTTTATTTTTACATACCTGAATCATATCTAGCCACAAATCAGATCTAAAAAAATGAGTTTTTACCCATTTTTACAGATCTGAACCAGAAGATTTGACGACAAACCAAATCTGGGCCAGATCTGGAAAATGATTTTTTCCTATTTTTACAGATATGAACCATATATAGCCACAAACATCATGTAGCCATCGTGTATTCTACACGATGGGTACATTGGCATCGTATTGCCATCATATAGTGTACATGATGGGTACACTGGTATCGTGTAGCCATCGTGTGGTGTACACTATCGGTACAGTAGCATCGTATAGCCATCATGTAGACTACATGATGGCTACACTAGCGTCATGTAGACTACGTGTATACTACACAATGGCAAAATGATGTCAGTGTAGCCATCGTATAGACTACACGATGGCTACATGATGTCAATGTACCCATCGTGTAGACTACCGATGTATACACGATGTTAGTGTAACCATTATTTAGACTACACGATGCTAGTATACACATTGTGTATACATGATGTCTACACGATATCAGGGTACCCATCATGTAGACTACAGGATGTCTACACGATGTCAATGTACCCATCGTGTACACTAGACGATGGCAACATGATGTCAATGTACTCATCATGTAGAATACACAAATAGTTGACTCTCCAATGCCTTCCTGACTTTCATTCTAAACTTTTTGATTTCTCAAAAGTTTTATAATCGAGAAGCATAAGACAAACATAGTCAGATCTAGAGTAGTCGTCAATAAAATTGACATTATACCCATAGCCACCCCTCACCTAAACTTTCATTTGTCCGCTTAAGCAATATACTCCAACATTAACATCATGTGCCTCTATGTTCTTCTGTCTCAAAAAAGACTCTTGATCATATTCTTATCAATAATGAATTCCTTTACTAGTAAGAGTTCAAAAATCTTAAAAGCCATGAAGCATGTCTCTTACTAGTTTTCGAATCGTACTTAGATAATATGACCATGACATATGTTATAGACATATAGTTGGCTTGAGAAACTTTTCTCTTCTATGTAAACTGTTATTTTACTCTATATCATGCAACAAAAAGTTAAAAAATAAATGTACTATCCAAAATAGTGCATATGCCTCTATCCAAAGAACAATTGCAATCCCTTTCATATAGTTTTCTAGTTTCCTAGAACCTTCACAAAGAATTGTGAATGTGATTAGTGATTTCAGAGTCTACATACCAGGACATGGTAAAATCAATCACTTTTTAATAAGATGCATGTTTCAGCTCGTCATAGTTAAGAAATTTTTTTAGCTAGTTTTCTTGTACCAGTCTTCCCGTAATAGAAGTACTTTCCATTAGAACCTGCTCTCTCTTTCTTACTCTAAGTCAAATCTATTTGGACATATTTATCCTTTTCACCTTATTTGGGTTAAGCCTAAGCCTAAAAGAAGAAGTGGTAAGATTCTCTTAGCTATCTGAAGTTCCTAGTTTAGTTCAGCCTGATTAAACATTTTTGCATGTGCTAAAATTTAATCATGAACTGATGTAAGAAATCCGCTCAGGTATCCAAGATTATATGATCTGGGTTTTTCCATCAATTTTAGCTTTAGGAATATCTTTTTAGTTAACTAAAAAATAATCATAAGGATATAGCCATCAATCAGAGTTTTCTTTGTCATCTAAGTGTTTAACATTACCCTTCAGACATCTTACTGGAGATTGGTAATTATATAAGCTTTCATGGAGAATAAATTTACTATAGTTCCAACATATTTTTCATATAATGACACTATGTAACATGGAACTAAAATTCAATCTATCTACATAGCCAATATTAATTTTATTCTCCTAAGTAGAGCTCTAGGAAATATTTAGCATGGCGTTAATTAAAGAGTGTACTTGTGTCTTTTTACAGTCAGATTACAATCCCAGTTAATATCTATTACTATCGATAATATTTTCAATAAAAATGCTAATGGGCTCATGGACAACATTTTAATTACTAAAAAATAATAAAATTCTCAATCATTGCAAACACATTCTATTAAAGTATACATCATAATATGAAAATAAAAACTAAAAAAAAACATGCAGTATATGCAACGATGTCCCAACTCTGATAAACATATACACGCTTAGGTAGAACGCACATTTAAAAAAGTTAGGTAGGATAGTCCAATCCAATTAATTACCAATATAATATTAATACATAGTAATCCTACTAATCTAGTATTAATATATAAAAAATAACTAACATTCAACTTTGGTCTCTCAAAATAAGTAATAAGAACCGCTTATGCGGGATACTACAAAAACGATCCAAGTGTGTACAATTATTTCACTCTCAGACTTATGACAAGTGGACAACTCCTGCTTAGGCAGATCGTTTCCAGTTGTTTCCCAATCAAGGTGATCATTGTGAAAATCATAATTGTAATATCTGATACTTCGGATACCCTCCTTTAGAGAGCTTCCAAGATTAAAGATAAGGTACCCTAGCACCTTACTATGAGCCAATAGTAGAGACCATGAGTTTCGATTAAGAATCTCGTTCTCACTCGATTTTCTAAATTACGTGACTTTTTATTATAGTGGGTTACCAAATGACATTAGGTAATAGGGCAACCTAATCTTTAGCAGCCTGCTTCGATTAAACAAGCATGCTCAGTTAGTATTATATTTAAGTTAATATAATTTTATCTAAATTATAATAATCTCACAATTTAATTAATGGCAAATTAAAATCTAGTGAGATTATTAAAATTAAAAATTATATTTAAATAAAAACTAATAACATACTTCTAGGGTTAGCCATTTTATACCCTAATCGGTTATGCTTAATTTTATTTTCATTGTGCAATCACAGACGCTTATCCTTTTCAAAACCTAAGCCATATGGTATCTAAATATGACGTGCATAAAATAAAATTATCTAAGCATGCTGGGAATTAATCATAATAAATAAAACAATAGGGTATAAAAGATAATATATCTAAAATATACCCTAGCCTTGCATAATCATAATCCTATCTTAATTGAAAATCTAAAAATGATCATCAAGATTGGCTGAGATATATTCCTAGCATGGGAATCGTCTACCACTGGTTAAAACACTTGATCTCACCTCTGGAAATCGCTAGCCACCTCCGACCATCATCCATTCCCTAAAGAGGTTCATCCCTTTCCAACGAACCAAAACTGAGAAACTGAAAAATTCCCGACACGTCGAACTCAGACTCAAATTTTACAGGTGATTTTGGTCTTCTTAGTGAAACATGAACCTCTGGTTCTTTGAGTTATCTTTCCAGAGGATTTTGAATCGACTCAATCGGACATTGGATCTGAAAGTTATGATCCAAACACCGAACCGGTCGTCGTGCAACCACTTCTACGCGGATGCGAGTTTTTAACCGTTTTTCGATACTCTTTTCGCATCGTATCGATCTCCATCTGAAATGAATAATTACATCATAACAACTGTAACTTTCTCAAAGAAAGTTAACATGAATATATGAATATTAAATATGAATCCTAAAGCAAAAAACAATCTCTTCATAGATCGTCTCTCCAATTACATAACCAATATAAATTTATACATAAACTCTAAATGGTTATGCAAAGGAATATCAAAAACAATAAAAAACCACATATATATTTCTCAAGTCCATTTCTCGAATAATTCAAAACATTTGCTCTAATATCAATTGAAGGAAACAACGCAGTAAAAAATATAGGATCTTAAAATATTTGAGAAACAACTTATTTATACTGATTAGAAAAAATACCTTTTGGAGCGTGATGTCAAAAAATTGAAACCTCATAGTCTTTTTTACTATTTCTCAAACCGTCAACCCAAATCATGAGCGGGTGGACGCTCAAATAAAATCTGATAAAAAACTAATTCATCTTGGGTGAAATGTTCCACTTAACAAGAAGCCATCTATTGGCAGGGAATCAAAGATTAGAGATTGGTTTGAAAGACTATCCCTAACAGAGTTAATGATAGCTCTCAAGATACTAACGCTCTCCCTCATTTTATCCTCAAATATTCTAGCATTTCTCTCTAGTTAAATGCTATAAAAAAATTAAAAGCAAATTTCAAAACAAGACTCCTTGATGTCCTTTTTCCTAGTGGTATTAGATAACCACTCAATGTTTTGATCCCAAATTGTGCAAGGCCGATTGAGATTACAAGATTGAGTAATGGAAACCCAAACATTATGGCAAAAGAACAATCAAACAGTAAATGATTCCTACCTTCTTAGTGTGTATGGAAAAACAAGCAGCCTTGGCTAACTTGGATGCCCAACTCACCATTTTGTTTTTGAACCTTGCATAACCTTAATCATCCTTTAATTCAAAATTTAAAATATAGATTTTCAAGTTAGGATGAGATGTGATCCCTGGGCCATGCAACCATCAATTGTTGCTTGCCACCGCATGTCTCACCATCACCTACTACAGATCGTCATCTATGAGGTTCATTCTATTCCAATCAACTAAATCATTAAAACTAGAAAATTCTCGTCACTCACCAGCGCGTCGACTTTGGTGTCAAAATTGACTAGAAAAACATTCACATTTGGTCTTCTTTTTAACACACAAAATTTCCGTACTTTGATTTATCAGTCAAAAGGCTTTTGAGTCGACTCTATCCGATATCGCATAATAAAGTTACAATCTAAATATTGAAGTTGTCACTATGCACACACTGTTGCACGGCCACAAGTTTTCGTCCATTTTTCAATTTCCTTTTAGCATCGATTTGATCTCCACACGATTTGAATAGTTATATCATGAAAATCATAAATTATCGAAGAAAGTTTACAAAGATTTATGAGAATTAAATACAAACCATAAAGGGGAAAACAATCTCTCCATAAATTATCCTTCTAATTACATAATCAACAGAAATATACACATAAAATCTAAACGATTTTACAGGGGAGAGAAAAAATAAAAAATAATCCTACAATAACAAGTTAGGGCTCTAAGAATACAATATTCCATCGAGTATTCCTTCTAACAATAGACATCTTATAAATAGATCTAGTATAGGGCTTTGAAACTAAATGAAGGGATTGATGCATTAGAAAAATTGTCCTGATCTTAAAATATTTTTATTAAACTATCTAATTTTCTATTTTAGAATGAACATAGAAATCATACTCTTGATTCGTGAACCCAAAAATCAAAGCTTTTATGCCACCTTCTTATCCTCGATCTGCGTGTGAATCAAGTCCACAAACAAAGGATTCAATATCTTTACAAACATGAGCATGATTACAAGTATAAAATGAACTTCTATCCTCAATATTCTCCCTAAATGTGCCATTCGCAGTAAGTCTAGCCTTGAAGTTCTTGACTTTGTTACAAGGTCTCACTTCCATACTCGATTTAACTTGATGCAATCATTTTTGAATTGCATTACTTTGGAGTCAATTTGCATAATTTACAACATCTCTGTCGTTACTTGAATCTGAGTCATGTTTCTCTAAGTTGGCACGTGTGATGGACATCTACATGTATGAAGTTGACGTAAACTAGATTTACGAACATTCTATAATTCTTGTGGTGTTTAATGTACCACCCTAATGATGTTAGGTTCAAATTACACCATTTATGAGGCTAATTCTAAAAAATAATATACGTTAGTTAAATAATTAAGGCTAAAATGCTAATCATACCTCTATACTTTTAGAATTTCGCACGATACATCCTTATAATTTATAAATGACCAATTCACTGTAGTTTTCAGTTTTCTCTAAATTAAATACTCTCTAATGGAAATCTAAATTAACCCATCTCTACCCTTACCATCACCATTCATTTTCACCAAACCCTTACATGTCAATCTGACCTTATTCTCCATGATCAATTCAACCATCCCAAAGGCTTTTTGAAAAAAAAAAGCCCAAATCTATTTGAAGTTTTTTCTTGTTCCAAAATCTCACGATATTTGCCAAGGATGCCCCACGATTTTATTTCTAGTGAAGCATGTAAGTTTGAAGTTTCTCTCTCTAAATCTCATGGGTCTGCTACTTTCTTTTCCCACCGCGCTCTCTCTATCTGGGTCAGTTCAAGTTGAATTATCTCCATTTTCTCTCTTCTTTCCACATCATCTCTCTCTCTTTCTCTTTGAATACTAACAGAGAAGAAATTATGGGGCTATATATTACGGATAAACGTCAGAAGCTTCTCTAAAGGCATTGGTTCAACTTTGTCTAAAAAGGAAACGATTTGCATCCCCTTAGCAAAGTGAGACTACTAGCGCAATTTCTAATATCTTCTTCATGTTATCCATATCTAGATTGACTTCAAATAAATTAAAACATGAGTAAAACGGAAAGTTTTACAGATTTTCTCTAACGTTGCAAGCAAAGAGAAAATAAAATGAAATCAAAATTTGTGGAATGAACAAGATGAATACAACTAAAATTACGACAAACAATCACACATTTGGGCATGGATAGAAATGGACTCCACATCATAAATCTCTCCGTCATTAACAGTCTCTCCGTCATCAACAATCAATCAGAGTTGTTCAAAAGATTCATAACTAAAACAATCACACAAATCATTAAGAGGTCACATGTCAATTATTCACTACTGTTTCCTAGTCATAGGCACACATCGCAACCCTAAATTCTTGCATAGACTCTTAAAATTTAGAAAAAAATATTTTCCATAAAATCATTTCGTCAATTGACTTAAAATTCAAAAAGCTTTTTAGTAAATGCCTTTGTTTATAGAATTGTATTTGTTCTGATACCAACTATAAGTGCCTGAAAAGTTATCCAAAATTTCTTTTAATTTCTGTAAATAAAACTCACAAAAGCTCAGTCAAATTTTTTTCTTTTTTCAAACTAATCGCATTGCTTTATTACGAATAATTTCAAAACATCTTATACCAGTAGTTTCCTACGTCATATTTGTCTAACGAAAGAAAATCAATAAAAGCAGTTAAACTTTAACAAAACAAAATAAAGTTTCTAATGTTTAAAAACAATGACTGAGAATTAGTCCCGTGCGAGAGACTCTAGACTTCATCTGAGATGAAAACATCTTCCTCATCTGAATTTTTTTAAAATAAAATGGAGTATAAAAAGATACTCAATAAGTAATACCGTACATACATAACATCACCCAAAAGCACTCACATACAAGGCGTGTCATTTCATTTTATAGAGTTTTACGTGCAAACTTATCATTCGTTTAAATCATTCATACCTTTCCTTATAGAGACACTAACCAACTTCAGTTTAGTGCTCGCCACTACACCCATATCAGAACAGGATTACCCATTGGTAGGATTTGTTAGTTTGTAAGGTACGTACAAGTGAAATTTCTCACGAGTACTATTCCATACCTTCGAGAAGGTGGAACCAGTTTCAATAATGTCTTCTTATAAGGCAACAATTAATAGAGTTGGTGGGTATGTGACTCTAACGGCACACAATATTTTACGTTATGTGATCATGCAATAGTCTTTCATATCTTATATCTCATTTCTTTACGAAGTTTTAGAATCATATAATACACTATCATTCAAAATAAAGTATAACAACACAATGAATACATCACAAGAAATAACCAAACAATAAAAAGAAAATCAGAATTTATTCTACAATTTTCAGTCATTGTAAAGCAAGCAAACAGTTACATATGTAAGATTTCACTTACCTGACTCCCACTAATGAAATTACGAAAGTGAAACTCCTAAAACAAATAGCACTATAAGACCTTGTAGAATACGGTATGAAAAGCGGAAACTAATACTAAGCACTGACTCAGTAAAAAAACTGATACAACTTAAGGTTTCCTAAAAGTTCTAAAATTCTGATTGACTGACCTCAAGCATATATAAGATTTCACTTACATGGTCTCCCACTAAAGAAATTACAAAAGCGAAACTCCTGATGCAAATAGCACTACACTACTCAATATAATTCGATATGAAAAATGGAAACTAACATTAAGCTCTGACTCGATAAAAAAATTGGCACAACAACTAGGGTTTTCCTAAAATTTCTACTCACTGACCTCAAATATATATCAGAGCTTCACATAATTAATTTCCAAATATTCTGAGGTGGATTGGGTTGTCAAAACGTGAAAACTAGTTCGTCACAGAAAATTATTTTTCCCAAGTACAACAATATCATTCGAAAATATGTTTTAGTAAGGAAACCTCGTAAAACAATTCTGAAAATTTACAGAATAACTAAAGGTACTCTTAAACTAATACCCTAAAATTGTAAAAAAAATCTAAAAAATGATTTGATCTCAATGTAGAAACAACGCTAAATATGGATATAAAAAAACCATTTTCCTCTATACGAAACAGAAAATTCCAAAAATTATAGAAAATCACATAGATCGAATTTTAACCTAATTTTCTACTGTACGTGTTTCAATATGATAATAATCTGCCCTAAAAATTTCAGGTTCAAACTCATTCGTTTGGGTTCCAAAATACTAATTTGTTTTCACTGTGAACAGAAATTTCAAAAATTCTCAGTTTTTATGAAAAAGTTGGATTTTCATTTTAAACGCTTCTATCTCATTCGAAAATGATTTATAAAATACAAATAATCATAATATGGGTTTTAAATCTAAGTATTATTCATAAATATTCATAAAAGAAAACTATATCATTATGTTGAAAAAAGGACAATATGAGTCTACCGAAAGCGCGATCGGAATAAACACTGTCTACGTCTTATGCCACAACCACCGCGCCTAGAGCTTATCCCTCCTTATCTATTAGGGTTCTTAAGTGTTAACAAAAGAAGAGCTTGTCGTCCAAGGGGGTGTTGCACGAGAGTGAGAGAGAGAGAGTGATGCCGAACACAAAAAAAGGGAGGAGTGAGGGTGGTTGGCACACAACAAGAGAGGGGAAAGGGGGGGGGGGTGAATTCCGCACAACAATAGATGGGGGAGAGGGGAGTTCCGCCCAAGAAGAGAGGGAAGAAAGTGAGTAAGAGGCAATGAACAAAAGGAAACGTAATATACTATAGGTTAACAAAAAGGAAGCTTACTAAATCCCTAACCCTAGGTGTTTAGGAAAGAAAAATCATTTCCTAAAGTTTTAACTCTAAACCATGATATAGAGTCCAAGTTTGGGAAAAAAATTACATCTCCTAATGTGGGAGAAGGGGGGTTCGACCAAGCTAAGGGGGGAAAGGTTAAACCCTAATCTTAAAGTCTCCAAAGGCTACAAGAATAACAAACCCTAAAAATCAAAATCCCTAAAAAAATTGGCATAAAAGAAAAATAATTCCCCAAAAAATATACTATAATCCTAATAATATAAAACTCCACATAATAGCATTAACAAGGCATAAAAATTTGTACATGCATCATACATATTGATTTAGGCGTGGGAGGGAAGTAGAAGATAACAAAATTGCCCTTATGTTGCCTAAAAACTTATTCAATTATTTTTTAAATGACAAAGGAACCCCTCACATATTAAAAATATTATATATCATATGATTTTAATATAATATCACATCAATATAAGATCTAAGGCTAAAGTTATAAACTAAGACATGAAAATAAAAATGCTCTCATCCCAATCGGCTATAAAGTAAGGGTGTTACATCAGTAATTTACATACCTCTCTCATAAGCATGAATGGTTGCTCCCGCCACAGAATTCATCAAAACTTACAAAAATCTCAAGTGTCAAAGTTTCTGCAATCTAAGAGCCAATAAAAGAACAATAAGAAACAAACTATTTCATGTGGAAAAGTTAAGTGTAGGAATCATATAATGCATGTTACTTCAATGTTAATGGCGTGTTTACTTGCACTTGAAATCGAATGTAGTTTAGAATATAATTCCATATGAAGAAAAGAATGACTAGGAAGCAAAGTCAGGAATCGGATTCATGCATTTATTAACCCTTAGGAATCAAAATCAGAATCATGAATCAAATTATTGAGAATATAAATGATTGTTTGTGTTTACTAAATCAATGTATCAAAATAAAATATATGACATTATTGAAATGTTCTTCAAGTAAAATAAGTATTTTTTTTCTTCAATTAATTAAAGAAGTGAGTGGTTAGACAAATATTTCGAGAATTTTCATGATTCATTCCAAATGAACCAGAAATATGAAATCCCATTACCATCTTTTGATTAAGAATCTCATTCCATGTAGTCAAAGGAAATCATTCCGGCCAAAGTTGTAGGGCCCACCTGAAATGGGATTCTAAAATCATAGCAAACAAATATAATGATAATTTAGAATCAGATTCTACGGAATCTGATTCTGGTAAACGCGCAATAAAGCTCTATACTTTGACTTGTCAAACATATTTTTATAGATATCATACGGTTTGCAATTATTTAAAAAGTGCTTTTTGATAATCTCTAACCCCTCTCAAAGAAGTTTGTCTTTCCTCTGTCCATCAACCAAGTTAACAAAATGAGATATCAATAAGACTGATAGAGAGAGAATCATTTATATTTTGTTAAAAAATTTGCGTTAAAGAATTTGAAGTAAGATAAACCAAATTTGTATCACTTTGACTAATACTCACTGCAAAGAATAAACTCCCATCTAGTCAAACGGCCTTATGACAATGCATGAGAAGTTCATGAAAAAGACTAAAGAGAACCAAGAACACCTAAAAAGCTAAAATCTATGATAGGAACTTATCTAATGAAATCAAACACATAAAAATGCGGTAAAAATAAAAAAAATAATAACTTTGAATGAGGAAAAATAAGAGAAAAAGGAGTCAAAATCCAAGGTCACATCAAAAACCTTTTTTTTAATAAGAAACATAAATATTATATAAATAAAAAAAAGGAATGTACAAAATAGGTTCGGAGGAAAGGAATTCCTAACCGAACACCAAAAGTCTATAGTTAGCCTATACAAGTAGTCATCCAATTACAATTAAGCATAGATAGAGTAATATCCTTAAAAGCCTTAGAATTAATTGGCTGCCCAGAAAGAAGTGAAAAACTGAATTTTCTCCCAGACCGTATTAACATCGTCAAAGGTCTCTTAAAAATTCTTATGTTCCTCTCTAGCTAAATGTACCAAAAAATTATGAGTGCGCCAAAACACAAGAGAGTTTTAAGTTTCTTATGGATTTTCAGCTAGAAAACCTCACCCAACAGCCCCCTACATGCTCCTGAGGAACCCAACTGAAACTAAGCTCAGATCTCCATTTAGACCACATAACATGACAAAAGAACAATGTATGAAGAGATGGTCACGATTATCTCCATTTGTGCCACACAATACACATCTTGAAGGAGATAGAGCCATGTTCAGATGTCTAGTTTGAACCACCTCATGAGTGTTGATCTTACGATGACCTAAACACCAACGAAAGAATTTGATTTTCTTAGGGATTTTAGAGCACCAAATTTCATGAAAGGGGAGATTAACCTGACTTCTATTATCAACAACCGAGTTGTTAGAAGATGTTAGGAAAGAATATAAGGATTTACAACTAAACACCCCTGCTTTATCTAACAACCAAACCCTTCTATCTGGATTATGAATAGAAATGGAAACACTATCATTGACCTATTCCATACTCTCCTTCGAATTAGAGAGGTATAAATGATCAATATCTAAAATAGCCCCAATTTGCTCAGTAACTTTCTCACTCTCCTATCTCCTCCCATAAACTTTCCAAAAAAAATTTGTTCATGATTTTCTTCATCCTCGGTTTGAAGTTTTGTGATACCTATAAGATTGTTATCCCCCTTAAATTCAGGTCTTAATTGGAACTGCTCGATATTGATAGCTTGGGTAAGTGTGTATCTCGCTTTGTATTGGACCATTTCTGACCAAATTATGGGTTTGCCATCTACTGCTTCCCTTTTTCTAATATCATGCATTGATAGATCTGACCCTTTAAGAGAAACAATTGGATCTGAATTTTTCGGTGGTTGATCCATATCCTTGTTTACCCTACTGTCCAAGCCCATACTACTTGAGGAAACTGTAAATTTACCTGATGGGGGTGCTTGGCTCGGTGAAGGAGCCCATCTCTCTCCCTCATTGTTACTATTCCTCCTCCTTACGCCCGTACGCTGATTATACCGACGCACCACCACCTTTCACATCTTGACCGCAAAGCTGAGTCTTTCCCTCTGAATATAAATTTCAACCATAATAAATCCACTAACATTCTGTTTGACTTGGATCTTGGATGTGTGTAAATTTTTACAGCCAATTGAAGTGGAATCAACCATGATAAAACCCCCACAAGCTTCACTAACTTCCTATTCAACAATGTAAGAAGGAAAGAACTCAATCCATCAAGATATTTAATGGCAGAGAATGTATTGGAAGTCCACCTAGCGTGAATGTGACGCAAGATTCTTCTTCTCATGGGCCTAAGTCTAAGCCTATGAAGAAGAAGAGGAAAGTTTCTAGGCAAGGGGAGTTAGAGAAGAAGGGAAAGAACAAGGGCTTAGAAACATAAAAACATCCAACTTCCAAAATTGTAATGGGAGATTGTAAATAGCCAACCACCCGCCATAACTTTGAAATTGATCCTCCTTATAAAAGTGTGTGGGATTCCAACACTTAATCTCAATCGGGTATTTTAGGGATTTCGAGGTAGTACAAGGATCCAAATCCGCGTGGAGAACGCTCGATTTACTTGGAAGGGTCATACTACACACTTTGAAGTGTTTCGCAAATATCTCTATGAATCTCTAACCAAGAGTCATGCAACCAGAGATGAGTTACCACCTACGCTCCGTCTAACCAGGTGGAAGTCTTCCTTCCCCTACTACCTATCACCGCTTCAGCGAAAGACTGAGAAAAAGTCTTGGCAGCAGTTGAATTCCTTCAACGTACGGATTCATCTTACCCTTCATGAATTCATTTCAATGTACGGATTCATCTTTCTAGATTTTGAGTCCCACATCATGTGTGATTACTTGTTAAAAAATGATGTGTAGAGAGAGTATAAGTGTAGGCCAATTTGTGCAACAAAAATGTGAAAAAAAAATCTAATTTTGCAATAAAATGTGCTTCCTATGATGGTCCTACTTAGTGAATTCATGAAAATACTTGAATAAAGCTCATAGAATTCAACATAACAATGTCCTTCCTCTTTTTAGATCTAATGGGCCTACGACGCACAATATGCACAAACAATTTCCAAGTGTATCATGAGGGAGGAGAAGATCACAAGTACCATCACCTAATGAGCATTAGATAACCATTGGAGAAAAAATGACCCTCTAAAATCATGATAATAAAGATTATTTATGCATTGATAGAGACGTAATACAATATTTACAATAGGTCTCTTAAACCAACAGATTATACCAGCCCAGCAAGTGTGTGTTACAAAATTCTAATTCGTGCACTTTCAAAGTGATATATAAATGATAAAAATAGAGAAAAGAAAACAATATACAAGTTAGCTTGAATGTTTGTTACTCATCTTTTAGGTAACAATCATACCAAAAAAGCATTCACTACAACAAATAACCATCTACCTTGAATCTCTTTTAAAACAAATAGTTAATTTTTATCATCAACAAACTCTTTCAGTGTAACATAGTTTTCAAAATAACGATCCACTTTATATACATTTGAAGATATAGCAGTATTTGCTATAGCTCAAACATGCACGTGGCATGCGTTGGGGCCGTAAACAAAAAGTAGACAACCACATCAAAATTCGTCATGCTTAATGTAAGAATTCTCAATCCAAACAGCAAAGATGACATTCCAGTAAACAATGATGATCAATATAATTGAGTTCAAATACTTGAATTCTCTAAAGAAGAAGAAAAACCTCTGTTTGAACAGATATCAAATTAACAAAACACTTAAGCGCATATAGTATAGATAGATGCATTTACAAATTACAGAAATGTACACCTTACTCTAAGTCATTTGTGCAATTAAGGAGAGAAGACAGTGTAAAAAATGCATTCTTGCACACTTGGCCAACTTTTAGATTCACCCGTTGCATTTATTAAAGTAGAAAAATCTATTAAGAATAAACATGAACTGAAGTATACACTAACGAAGAGCTTTTGTAAAGCACAGATAAAAAAAGTGCAATTCCTTTACCACCTGGCAACAAACCACCCATCAAAAGCATAGCGAGAGAGGGGCGAGATAGAGAGGAAAACTCATATTACAGGTTGAGGGGGTCTTGCTTGAAGATGTTGAGAGGAGTTCCTTTATTGGCCAAATCAAACTCAACGACACCCAAGCGGCACCATTTACTTTTAGAGTACGAGTAAATGTCTTTGGCAAGCACTTCGTGGCCACTCTCGACGCATTTAAAGCGGTTGTTTTCAAGCTCGAAGGTTGGCGACCCCAATAGATTTTCTCCCTCCTTCTTCGTTTTCTCTTCAAGCGCCGTCAGAATCATCTCTGATATCATAGCTACCTCTGCTATGAAGCCTCGCACATAGCACATTTTACAATCATGTAGGTAGAGATAGTGAAGGCACGTACCCTTGCTTGCTGTAAGCTGAGCTCGCGGAGGGTAGAACTAGCAGCTTACGATCACCACTAAAATTGCTATGGAAAGCTGACGAAGCTTGTGGCGAGCTCGACTTCTCTAGTGGCGAGCTAGGGCTCCGAGAGAGATGAAAAATGAGAGGAAAGCTATTAGGGTTAGAAATATATAGTTGGCAATTTTTGTAAAGAGAAAGAACTTTAGAATAGTGTTAGCCTATAAAATACCTCTCATTTTCTTAAACGTCTTTCATGACACCTATTTGTTACCCGTCATCTTCCTTAAAAGTAAAACTCTTTTGTGATGGTTTAAAAGTAACATCATCATATGCAAATCATTTATGATAATTAACATAAAAGCTGTCACAAAGTAAAATTTATCATTCGAGCAACTTTTTTCTATAACAGGTTTAATAAAACTTTCATAATTTTTTTTGGCTGTCATGAAAGCTCATTTGTGTAGTAGTGATAGAGAATGGAATTGCTATAGTTCCAACATACATGTAAAAAATGACAATATATAGCAAACTCATTCTATCTCTCCATAGCTGGTATTCAATTTTATTCTCCTGAGCAAAACTCTGACAAAGATTTAGGCTAATGGGCTTGTGGACAGCATTTTTATTATTGAAAATAATAAAAATCTTAAGTTTACATGCACATTCTAATTTAAGGATAAAGTATAATTTGAAAATAAACATGCAATGTACGTAACAATATCCCTATCCTCATAAACATATGCATGCCTAGGAATATCACATATTTATAGGTTAAGTAGAATAGTTCAATCCAATTAATCACTAAACGACATAAGTACTTCATAATACTACTAATTTGGTATTAGCACCTAGTTATTTGCCGTGTTCGGACCAAAACACGTTCCATTGAATCTTTTTTTACTCTCTATGGCATTAAACGCAACAAAAACAACCCAAATAGCTCTAAATTATAATCCCAAATATGTAATTGGTGTCAAAGTCATTTCCAGTATATGCTCAAAAGATACATATCTAGCCAAGTCCAAGTCGTTTGGTCCTAAACACGATCCGTTGGGTCATTCTGACTCTCTATGGCACTAGACGCACCCAAAATACCACAACACTCCAAATCATCTCCCAAATGTTTATTTGTTTTAAACACACCATTGAACAAATACTATGCCCAAAATATTTAAGTTTAGTCACGTATATCCTTTTTGGTCCTAAACACGCCTAATTTGGTAATTTTGACTCTATATGGCACTAGAAGCACCCAAAATGACCATGACACTCCAAATTCATCTCCAAAGCAGGCATTTGGATTAAAAATCAGTAGAGTACTCGCAATTCTAAGGAGATTAAAGTTTAGCTAAGCTCGTCAAGTTTAGTCTAAATCTCTCCCTTTGGGTCCTTCTCAACCCTTATGGCATAAGAATCACCCAAAATAGAAACAAAACTCAAAGTTCTAATCCCTAATGTGTTCTTTGTGTCAAAAGTCAAAAATTAGTTTGAGTAGAAGCTAGGCCAAAAAGATTGAACTTTAGCCTTGTTTGTCTCCTTTAAACTCAAACACGTCCCATTTGGCCTTTTGAATTTCACGTGGCACTATGAAGCACCCAAAACAACCACTACTTACACAAATCTATATTCAATGTGAAAATATAGTTTGAGTACAATCTATGCTCAAAAGGTTCAAGTTCATCTTGTTTAATTTTAAACATGTCACAGAAGGTCCTTTTCACTTACTAAGGCACTAGTAGCGCCAAAAATGGTCACAACACTCCAAGTTTTAATCCCAAATTTAATTTTTGGGTCAAAGTTAGTTCAAGTACAAGATATGCAAAAAAAAATCTAAGTTTAGTGATATTCATCGGGTTTGGTCTTAAACATGTTCCATTAGGTGTTTTTAATTCCCTATTGCAATAGGAGTACCCAAAACAACTACAACATTCCAAATTTATCTCCTAAACATGCATATGATGTATGATTCAGTTTAAGTAAAAGCTATTTTCTAAAGATTCAAGTTTATCGAAGTTTGTATCATTTGGTTCTAAACATGCCACATTTAATCTTTTTGACTCCGTACGACACTAGAAGCACCCAAAATAACCATAACGCTCCAAGTTTCTCACCGAAAATGTGTTTTTTTGTTGCAAAAAGTCAATTCAAGCACATGGATGCCCGAAAGAATCAAATTTAGCAAAGGTCATCTCCTTTACTCTTAAACACGTCCCATTTTATCTTTTTGACTCTCTATGATACTACGAGCACCCAAAATAACCACAATGACTAAAGTTCATCCGCCAAATGTAAGGTATGCCCAAAAGATTTGAGTTTAGCTATGTTCATCTAGTTTGGTCCTAAACAAATCTAATTTGGCCTTTTTGACTATCTATGGCACTAAAAGCACCCAAAACAACCACGCTCCAAATTCATCCCCCAGACATGTATTTGGATTAAAACATCAGTTGAGTATATTCAACGCCTAAAAGATCTAAGTTTAGTCAAGTTTACATGGTTTTGTCCAAACATATCTTGTTGGGTACTTTGAACTCCCTATGGCACTAGATGCATCCAAAGCAGCCTCAACACTTGACGTTATAATTCCAAATATGCTCTTCATGTCAAAAGTTAGTGCAAGTACAAGCTATGCAAAAAAGATTCAAGTTAGTCTTGTTTGTCTACTTTGGTTGGTCCCAAACACGTCTCATTAATTCCTTATGGCACTAGACGCACATAAAATAAACACAACATTTGAGGTTCTAACTCAAATATGTATTTGGTGCTGAAACTTAGTTTGAGTACAATCAATGCCCAAAAGATTGAAGGTTAGCCAAGTTCGTCTTTTTTGATCCTAAACACGTGCCATTGGGTCTTTTAGATTCTGTATAGCACAAAAAATAACCACAATGGTCCAAGTTTTTATACCTAAATGTGTTTTTAGGGTCAAAGTCAGTTCGAGTATAAGGTATACCCAAAAGATTCAAGTTTAGCTAAGTTTATCTCATTTGAAATAAACATGTCCCATTAGGTCCTTTTGACTCCCTATTGCACTCTACAAGCACCCAAAACAAATACAACACTCAAAATTCATCTCCTCAACATGTATATGATGTCAAAATTCAGTTCAAGTACAAGCTGCCCAAAAGTTTCAAGTTTATCCAAGTTCATCTCTTTTGATTCTAAACACTTTATTATGGCACTAGAAGCACCCAACATGACCACAACGCTTTAAGTAATTTTTAGTAAATGTATACCCCAAGATTCTAGGAAACCCGAAAGCTAAATGAGATGGATTGCATATTGTGCTTTAGATAGAGGTGTATGCACTAATTTTGGATAGAATGTTTATTTTTAAATTTTTGTTGCCTCAGTTGACAAGTGAATATCCATGTGAGAGGTGGCTATGGCTATAGTGTCAATTTTGTTGAATACGAATGTTGTTTTATACTTCTCTAGTGTAAGCTTCTGAAAAATCAAAGAGTTTAGAACATAAGTTGAGAAGGTATTAGAGAGACAAACTAAGTTTCTTCGATTTGATCATAGAGGTAAAATACCTTTTACGGACATTCATAGACTACTAAGTAAATATTGTGATTTGGTATATTAAGTATAGTAGAAATTTTTTCACTAATAGCCAGGTTCATGTCTATAAAGACATTGTATCCATTTAAGATCATCTCGTTCACAAGTTTTGGCAAATGGAGGTCAACAACGCTATCTTGTATGTCGATCTTGAAGTAAATATCTTTATTTCTCAATTTTTTAGATTTGTCACTAAAGGCCAAGAATTATAATATACAAGATGCATTAGTCCATCTATGGACTTAAGCTTGCATTAGGACATGTAACATTATGTTGATCATGGAATCCAACTTTTGATTTTGATCAAGCTCAAAATGAGCCATGTGAGTACAAGAGGAAGGAAGAAAACATAATTGTATTCTTGATACTTTATGTAACTTTTTTTAATCAAGAATGATGTAGAGTTAAATATCAACGATAAAGCTTTGTTTGCATAAATTCATGATATAAAGGACTTGAAAAAATTGTCTTTATTCTAAGAATTAATGTAACAGCCCGAAAATTTATCCAAAAAAATCCTTTAATCATTTATGCAAATAAAACAAAGCTCACGGAAGCTAGATTAGTTTTTTTTTTAAACTAATCACATTTGAAATTAAGACTTAACCAAAGTCTGATTTATTTCAAAAAAATTTAAAACGTCATATAATGACAGATTACTACGTCATAATTGTCTAACGAAATAAAATAAATAAAAGTAGTTAAACTTCAACAAAATAACTTTTAGTCCCGTGCCAGAGACTCTAGGCTTTATCCAAAACAAAAGCATCATTGTCATCTAAAATTATTAAAATAAAAGAGAGTGGGTATAAAAATATACTCAGCAAGTAAAATTTTACATACACAATGTCACATAAAAGGAATCACATACAATGCATATCATTTTATCTTATAGAGTTTTACGTACACATCTTATCATTCATAACTTTCCTTACAGAGATGCTAGCCGACTTCCGTTAGAGCTCTCCATCACACCCATATCAAAATAGAATTATTTGTCTGTAAGATTTGTTAGTTTGTAAGGAACGTACAAGTGACATTTCTCAAGAGTACCATTCTGCACCCTAAAAGAGGTGGAACCAGTTGCAGTAATTGCCTTCCCATAAAACTAAAGAGAACATATCCACAGTCCTCTCCCAAAGGACGAGGTAACACATAGACGTTTCCCAAAGAACAAGGCAACCAATAGTAGAATTGGTAGGTACGTGACTCTAACAAGACACAATATTTAAAATTACCTGATCACACAATAGTCTTTATTATCTTACATCTCATTACTTTGCTAAGATTCAGAATCATATAATACATTATCATTTGGAATAAGGTATAACAGCAACATGATTACATCACGTAACATTAAACAGACGATGAAAAGAAATCAGAATTAATTCTATGATTTTATGACACACCAAACCAAGCATGCATTTACATATGTAAGATTTCACTCGCTTGATCTTCCGCTAAATAAATTATGAAAGTGAAACTCCTGAAACAAATAGCACTATTCTACTATGACAATACGATATACAAAATGAAAACTAACACTAAGCGCCGACTTAGTAAAAGCTGACACAATTTAAACTAGAGTTTCCAAGAACTTCTAAATTTCTTACTGGATGACCTCAAATATACCAGGGATTCACATAGTTAATTTCGTAATATTCTGAGCTGTATTGGATTGTCAAAACGTGAAAACTAATTCATCACAGAGAACTGTTATTTCCCAAGTACAACAATATTGTTCAAAAATATGTTTCACTAACCAAACCATATTGAAAAATTCTGATACTACATATAATCTTAAAATAATACCATAAAAGTTTTAGGTCAAGTTGAGTTGATCTCAATACCTTAACAACCTTAAATTTGGATATCGGAAAAACTGTTTTTCCTATACAAAACAGAAAGTTCAAAAAATTGTAGAAAATATCAGAGATCGAATTTTAACTTAATATTTCTACAGTACATGTTGCAATATGTTAAGAATTTACCCAAAACATTTCAGGTTCAAACTCTATCGTTTGTGTTCCAAATCCTCAATTCGTTTTCACTGTGTACAACAATTATGAAAATTCCCAATTTTTATGAAAAATTCAGATTTTTATTGTAATGTTGTCTTATTCAAAAACGATTCATGAACATAAATAATCATAATATGGGTTTTAAATCTAAGTCTTATTCTGAATTATACATAAAAAATGTGTCAAACAAAACTATATAATTTATGTTGAAGAAAAAGAGAACAACGTGAGTTTACCAAAAGCGTGATCCGAATAAACATGCCCTATGTCTTGTGCCACAACCACCATTGTCGAGAGCTTAATCCTCTTTAGATATTAGGTTTCTTAGATGGTGAGCAAGAGAGGAGGTTTTCATGTAAACTAAGGAGGTTTTGTACGAGAGTGAGGGAGAGACTGATGCCGCACACAAGACGGGGGAGAGACAAAGATGGCCATTGGACATAAGAGGGGGGAGGGAGATTCCGCACAACATACAAGAGAGGGGGGAGGAGGGAAGTTCCGCCCAAGAGGAGAGGGAAGAGAGTGATAATGAGGGCAAGAAGATCAAGAAACCTATATATTAGGTCAAACACTTGGGAAACTTACTAAATCCCCAATCTTAGTGCTTAGGAAAGAAAAGTCATTTCCTAAAGGGGGAAGGGGGAAAAGAAGGTTCTCCATAGGCTAAAAAACTACCAAACCCTATAATCATTATTCCCTAAAGAAATCGGTATAAAAGAAATTCCGAAAAAATACTATAACCCTAACAATATAAAACTACACATAATAACATGCACATGACGTAGAAATTTGTACATGCATCGTATATAATGAATTTAGGTATGGGAGGGGAAATAAAAGATGACAAAATTACCCCTATGTTGCATACAAATATATTTATTTATTATAACTTTTTTATTTTCAAAATCGCAAAACGACCCCTCTAATATAAAAAATATTATATATCATGTGGTTGAGATATAATGTCACATCAATATAAAAATATAAGGGCTAAAGTTATAACCCAAGACACGAAAAAAATGCTCTCATCCCGATCGGCCATAAAGTCGGGTTGTTACATCCTCCCATCCTTATAAGAATTTTCGTCCTAAAAAATTTGTCGAGTTTAAGTCTTAGAAGAGATTCAAGTATAGTACTTGAATCTCGTCCTCATGTTCCCAAGTGGCCTATTCAACTGGATCATTCTTCCAAAGTACCTTGACCAAGGGAATCTCCTTAGTACGTAACACTTGCCTATTCCGATCTAGGATCTGAGTCAAAATTTCTTTGTAAGTTAGATCTTTTCATAACTGGAGCGACTCATAATTCAGGATAAACGACATGTCAGGAATGTACTTCCATAACATAGACATATGAAAAACATCATGTACTATTGTCAAAGCTGTGGGTAAGGCTACACGCTATGTGATGTGACAACTCCAATCTACTCCAAGATCTCGAAAGGTCCTATGAAACGACGACTAGGCTTACCCTTCTTCCCAAATCTCATAACTCCTTTTACTGGGAAAATCTTGATGAACAACGTGTCTATGACTGCGAATTCCAGGCTTTTCCTACATACATCCACGTAACTCTTCTAGTGGCGCTGTGCGGTTTGGGTCATTTTCCAAAGTTTGCCAATGAATATGAGATTGACATTTCCTTCCATATAAGGCTTTGAAGGGCGCCATTCCAATTGTTGCTTGATATCTATTGTCATACGAAAGCTTGATGAGTGGTAACTTATCACTCCAGCTCCCTTGAAAATCCAACACACATGCCCGTAGCATATTCTTGAGGGTTTGGATGGTCTGTTTTGTCTGTCCATCAGTCTAAGGGTAAAAATCCATGCTAAAGTTTAGTTAGGTAGCCAAAGCCTCTTGAAAACTTCACATAAATCTGAAACTAAACTTGACATCACGGTCTGATACTATAATTATTGGTACCCCATGCAACCTAACAGTCTTAAATGAGAATGTCACTTGTCCTGATATAAAATGATAAGACTTAGTCAAACGATCAACTGGAATCTAAATGGCATCAAATCCTTTCGTAGTCTTTGGTAGACATATCACATAGTCCATCGATATATACTCCCATTTCCATTCTGGAATTTCTAAAGGTAGCGAAAGACAGGAAGGGCGTTGGTGTTCTACCTTCACTTGTTTACAAGTAAGACATTGCTCTACAAATTTCACCACGTCTCTTTTCATGTTGTTCCACCAAAAGTTCTTATGTAGATCCTGATACATTTTAGTACTACCCGAGTGAATTGAGTAAGGAGTGGAGTGGGTTTCTATAAGGATCTCCCTTTTTAGCTTCTCATTCTTAGGTATGACAACTCTGTTGTTGAATTCAAGTACTCTATCTTGAGACATCGAGAAACCCTTCCTTTTCACTCTCCCAAACTCAGATATGATTTTTACTAAGGACAGATCCTGATTCTGTGCATCACGTATCCTATCCTAAAGTTTAGGTCAGACAGTCAGTTGAGCAACCATAGCCAAAGCATTCTGGACCAAGATTTCCAACTCCAAACTTTCTAAGTCCTCCTGATTGAACTTCTGAGTAGAAATGTGGTTTGCTAGAGAGCCTGATGTCATACTTAGTGCATTTTCTACCACATTTTCTTTTCCAGGGTGGTAGTTAATCACACAATCATAATCCTTAACCAACTCCAACCACATATGATGCCTCATATTAAGCTCATTCTATGTGAAAATGTACTTCAGACTCTCATGATTTGTGTAGATCTCGACCTTCATTTTGTAGAGATAATGACACTAAATCTTTAGAGCAAAAATTAATGCTTTGAGTTCCAAGTCGTGGGTTGGCTAGTTCTATTCGTAACTTTTTAATTGTCGGGAACGCATAGGCTATAACCTTTCCATGTTGCATCAAAATGCAATCCAAGCATACTCGTGAGGCATCCCTATAGATGACAAATCTATCACTTCCAGAGGGCATAGTAAGGATTGGGCCTGATACCAATCTTTGTTTAAGTTCTTGGAAACTCTTTACACACTCTTCTGACAACAGGTACCGTGCATTCTTTCTCGTCAACTTAGTCAACAATGTAGAAATCTAAGAGAATCGTTCTAGAAATCTTTGATAATAGCTTGTAAATCCCAAGAAACTCCTAATCTCCTTAACACTTGTTAGAGGATTCTAGTTCATTACTACTTCTATCTTAGCCGGATCCACTAATGTACCCTCTTTTGAAACTATGTGTCTCAATAAGGCAGTTTTAGATAGCAAAAACTCACATTTACTAAACTTGGCGTACAACATTTGGTCCATTAAAATCTGAAGTGTGGTTCAAAGATGTTCCCCATGTTCTCTCTCAAACTTAGAGTAGATTACGAGGTCATCTATAAAAGCAATAATAAACTGATCCAAGAAATCATGAAAAACCCGATTCATTAAGTCCATGAATGCGGCAAGGGCATTGGTCAAACCAAAAGGCATGACCAAAAACTTGTAATGTTGATATCGAGTACGAAAAGAAATCTTCGTTATGTCCTCCTTCTTTATTCTTAGCTGATGATATCTCGATCACAAGTCAATTTTTGAGAAAACACAAGCTCGTAGAAGTTGATCAAACAAGTCTTCTATTCGAGGTAGAGCGTATTTATGTTTAATGGTAACTTTGTTCAACACCCTATAGTCGAGACAAAGTCTTATGGATCCATCTTTCTTCTTCACAAAGAGAATAGGTGCTCCCTAGGGTGAATGAATCCCTTGTCCAATAACTCTTGCAGTTGTTCGTTAAGCCTTTTCATCTCCGCAGGTGCCATACGTTATGGGGCCTGAGATATAAGGGGTTGTTTCCAAAATTACCTCGATGTTGAAATCCAATTCTCAACGGGCGTTACGCCTGGCAAAGTCTCAGGAAAAACTTCTGGGAAGTCTTTAACCACGTTAATATTGTTTAGTTCTAATTCAAACTTCAGTGTGTCCAACACGCTAGCCAAATATCCCCAATAACAATTGTTAATCAATCGTCACGCTCTTAGGGACAAGATGATCCGAGGTAGCGCGTGTAAACGTGATAATTTAGATTTGAAGCTTGACTTACCCAGATGGTTAAAAAATCCATACCAGAAATAACATCAAAGTCTGGCATGTTCAAAAGAGTAAGAGTAGTCTCCAACATTCTATCAGCAATCGCTATAGAACAAGACTTGATGGCCTTATTTGTACACCGAATACCACCTGAAGGGTGGTCACACAAAGCTTAACCTTAAGAGGTACCATCTTCACATTTAAATTCCTAGAGAACATAGCAGAAATAAAGGAATGTGTAGAGCCAGAGTAAAACACCACAAATGCAGCAACTCCATAGGTGAGAAGTATACCTGAACCACATTCGAAGCGTTTTTCAAATCATCCTTAGTCATGACATAGACCTTCCCTTGTGCTTTAGGTCTATTTTTAGTCCTTTAACCATTAGGCTTGTCTCTCACCTCAGGGCAGTCCTTCAAAACATGCTGGTCTTTTGATAACGGAAACAAGTGCTAGTCATTTTGAAGCATTGTATTGCATGATTCTTTCTGCATGTACCACAAGTCTAAACTTCCAACATGGTCTGAAACATCTTGGACTGATCCTTCTTCTAACTAGAACTTCCCTGGATTTTCCTTGTATAATGGTTTAAGTTATGACGGTCAGTAGGGTTTGATGATCCACTATTTTCCAAAAGCCTTCACTAGAGTGGTCTACACACTTAGTGATAAAGGGTACGTGCTAGACAAAACTAACTGAATTGCTCTTTCTAAGGAAAAACAATTCAAGGGATTCTTGTTCATTACTATGCTAGGAACTAACATAACCTAGTGAAAATTATCATATGGGTATTCTTCTGAATCTTTCTCTGGATCCTCCTCTGGTTCTTCCTCTAGTTTAGGGGCTCAAGAGATAATGTGTGCATTGGGGCCGTAACCAGATGCAAAGTTTGTAATGGCATAAACCCATGCCCGTGGTCCTCTAAGAGCTACATGTAAGAGTTGAGTAACCTCCTCATCGTTAGACCCAATCGACTCATCCAGAATGGTAATATGTCTAGTTTGAAAATGCCGAATACTCACCTCTCGGTGAAAAGCTCTAGCTATAGGAGGATATTACCACCTTATGCTCAGTGTTGAAGTACGATTATGTGCTCCCCCTCTAGCGATCTGTGGATTCCATATATAATCGGACATCGAGGATTCAGGTCCAATAACATCTTTCTCGTAAATCTCGTAGGGAGTGGGGAGAAATTGGACCCCACGTTGAAAATTTCTCCGTCACTAACAATCGATCTAGAATCATTTGAAAAATTCATAGCTAAGACAATCCCACAATTCATTCAGTATCACATACCAATAATTCATCACCATTCCTTACGCATAGACATATCACAACCTTAAATTCTGGCACAGTCTCTTAAAATTCAAAGAAAATTTCCATAAAATCATTTGTCAGTTGACTAAACATTTCAGAAAACTTTGTCTACATATCACAAACATTTCAGAAAACTTCCGGTAAAACTCATGATCTATGGAACATAAATAATCATAATATGAGTTTTAAATCTAAATCTTATTCTGAACTATACGTAAAAAAACGTGTCAAACAAAACTATAAAATTTATGTTGAAGATAAAGAGAACAATGTGAGTTTACCGGAAGCGTGACCCAAAAATCAATATTCCCTAAAAAATTCGGTATAATAGAAATTCCCAAAAAAATACTATAACCCTAATAGTATAAAACTACACATAATAACATCCACATGACGTACAAATTTGTACATGCATCATACATAATGAATTTAGGCGTGGGAGGGGAAATAAAAGATGACAAAATTGCCCTTATGTTGCCTAAAAATATATTTATTTATTATAATTTTTTTTTTCAAAATAACAAAGGGACCCCTCAAATATATAAGATATTATATATAACGTAATTGAGATATAATGTCGCATCAATATAAAATATATAAGGGCTAAAGTTATAACCCAAGACACGAAAATAAAAATGCTCTCAGCCCGATCAGTCATAAAGTAGGGTTGTTACATCCTCCCCTCCTTATGAGAACTTTCATCCTTGAAAATTTGTCGAGTTTAGGTCTTAGAAGCGATCCGGGTATAGCACTTGAATCTCATCCTCACATTCCCAAGTGGCCTATTCAACTTGATCGTTCTTCCAAAGTCCTTGACCAAGGGAATCTCCTTAGTGCGTAACACTTGCGTCTTCTGATCTAGGGGATCTGAATCAGAATTTCTTCGTAATTTAGATCTTCCTGTAACTGGAGCAACTCATAACTTAGGATGTGCGACGGGTCGGGAATATATTTCCATAACATAGACACATGAAAAATATCATGTACTAATGTCAAAGCTATGGGTAGGGCTACACGATATACGGCAACTCCAATCTGCTCCAAGATCTTGAAAGGTCCTATGAAAAGAGGACTATGCTTACCCTTCTTTCCCAATCTCATAACTCATTTTAACGGGATAATCTTGATTAACACCATGTCTGTGACTGTAAATTCTAGGCTTTTCCTACGTACATCCACATAATTCTTCTGACGACGTTATGCGGTTGGCCATAAAGTAGGGGTGTTACAATTAACTTCTTTTAAGACTTAAATATAGATTGTTGTGCTTATCGTGAAATGCGTAGATAATAAATGTTGCATAGGTGTGTAATGTAGGATTCCAAGAAATGTCTTTTTTACTCTTTCAGAATTAGAATTCACGTATGATGTGTGTCTTATGACATAGGATGGAATGAATAACATGAAGACAGTTCCCTCATTTTCAGCCATGGGAAAACTTCAGTATGTTATCGTGTACAGTAAATCAAATGTACATTTTGTAGAAGGCTTAGTTAGTAGATAGTGGTCAAATCTAGGAAGAGTTCACTAGAGAGTTGCGACCCTTTTACCAAGACTTTAGCCACAAATGTCTTAGGGACACATGCATACAAATGGGTGGTTAAGTTGGTTGTAGAGCTACTTTCGGGAAAGTGGGAGATTGTTAGGATTGTGCCCTAAAAGCACGAGAATTCTACGCTTATCTTAACATTATTTTTTAATTATAACAATGAAAATTCTTGTATTACATATAATACATTCTTGTAGAAGGTCCACAACTATAATAGTACTTAGTTTATGGGCCTATGGAGTTTAGCTCATGGGAACAAGATATTCAACCAAGAGTTCTTTATGACAAAATATTTATTATTCACAGTCTAGTGAAGTTGTGCGCTTTCTAATATAGGCTAGTCCATTAACTCTATTAAGTAGATTGACTTACCATGGTCACTAAGAAGAGTATCTACCTAATGTGCTCGTGCATTTGGAAGGCACATACTTGACTAATGATTTTGATTTTTAGTAAAGTAATTATCTTTAAAAAATCATAACACATTACTATTATATTATGAGTGCTCTAAATCATGAGAGAGTTATGAACTCATATTTCAATGTTCAATTGTTTTGATCTACCATAGTTGAGAGATTCTATTAGTCAAAATTCTCAATATTAGAGTCTATTAACACTTTTAAGTAAGTGACATAACACCCTTTAAAAGAACCTGTTTATGTGATCATAGAAGCTAAACACAAAGTATCACTAATGGATTATTAAGATTTGATAATTTACTTGAAGTATCAAGCATGGAATTATCATGGTTGATAAGTAGAATGAGATTCAGAACTTAAGGAACACGAGGTGTATTTATTAGTTGGATAGTACTTTATCTAATTATACATGTTGCTATATTATTTACGGGCAACACGTAATTGACAATAGGTTGACGATAAAATACATCGAGTAATATAAAGTACGAATTGAGTTCAATACAACTCTATAGTGGAATAAATTTTAATTAATAATAGATATATCTTAGCATGGGTTTGGTCGGTAGAGTTTATTTGGCCATTAGTATATTTACCTTTTATGGTCCCTAATCTAACTTGTAGGTTATAAGTATTTTCCTGCGTAGTCAACCATGTCGGTCCTAATATTTGTCATGAAAACTATTAATTAAAATTAATTTTAATTAAGAGATAATTTTTAATCAGTACATATCATTAGATTAACATTTAATCACAGGCATTGGATTTCACTATAATAGGAGACTTCCCTCAAAGATGCAAGAGAAGCATAATTGATATCATTAATGAGAGAAGAGAAAACTCTAGGGAGACAAGTCTTCTTCTCCCTAGCAAAAAATTGAGAAAAAGTAATGATGAAAACCCGTCATCAAAAACACTTTTAATGACGGGGATTTTCTGTCATTAAAGGTGCCACAAAAACACCTATAGTGATGGAGAATCCCCGTCATTAAAGGGTCTTTTAAAAAAAACTATCATGGAAAGGAAAAAGCCTACCTTCCCATGACAGTTTTCATTAATATTATTTAACTTTAATACTCAACACCACCTTCTCCATAACCACAAACTCAACTCAAAGAAATAAATTAGATAAAGGTCAAAAGCAAAGTAAAAAGCGTATAAAAACAAATAAACAAACACCTATTAAAGTGGGTTTATGATATCTTGAGTGAGAGAATAAAAGTTCAATCTCAAATGCAGTCTTCAATTGATAAATTAACAGTTACTAATTGATCTTTGTCTAGAGAGCATACTCTTGGAAATGATAAAAACTGATAGAGATCCAAGTATTTTTGTAACCCTAGAAATATGAAGTATGAAAAATAAGTTCTATAAGCTTACAAGAAATTGAACATAGCGGTTCCATCAACAAATTGTGTATAGAGTAATTCTACTTGGGCATAATGGGGCTTGTTGCATTATTCTCCATTCATATCTCCTACTCTTACCCCCACCATAGCTCTTTCTTAGCTTTTTAACAAGCATATCACCTTTCTCTACATCAAACTTTGATCTCTTCTCTTCTTCTACCTTCATCAGTGTTATCACATCACTTGCACCACACCTTATAGGATTAATGACAGTTTAAACTTTTGAGATTACTGACAATTTAACAAAAAAAAAACAAAAAGAGAAAGAAACAAATGAAAAATAGAAAGAAAAAGAGAGTTTACTTATGCGTACAAAGAAAAGATAGGACGAGGCTTGGAGAAAGAAAGGTACATTTTCTTGGACCTTTTTATGATCGGTTGATGACATGAATAGCCTCTACTTTTACGAGTACCAACTGGAATGATATGTTTTAATACATGAATAAATTAGTGATCAAGTCATGCATGCCTTCTTAATTCCCTATCTATTAGCAAATGTAATCACAAATTTTGTACAAAAATAATAAACATTAGTGGTTAATAATTTCTAGGCATATCTCATTTTTCAATTGCAGTTAAATAGATATATAACATTTAAGAGATTGATTCATGACTATTTTGTACAAGAAAAATATAGTAAACTTTACATTTACCCTTATCTGCGTTCAATTATCCACCAAATATATTGTGTGGCTGAAGAAACAACCCAATATATCCAACAAAGAAGAAGAAGAAAATAATTCTACTTTCTTGACTAAAGATGAAGTACAATGGTAAAATTAATTAGTATAATAATGCATAAATTAATTGATGGAATTTCTGAATCTCATTCCTAAATAATAAATACACAGTAGAATGATAGCATTTGACAAAAGAGAATGTCCAATCCAATTGTAAGTACAAAAGAAGAAGCAGCAAAAAGAACTTAATACCTGAAGCTTATAAAAAGCTCGGTGAAGAGGCTTCCCATGCTTCTGAAAATTCAACCACTGACTACGAGCTTATACAAAAGATCTGTGTATTCTTCAATGGTGGAAGTCAGTTGCATCAGCGATGAGATAACTTGGTGCAGTGATTAAGACCAACATTAATCGACTACTTAATTACATACCTCCTTGCTCATTAATGTCCTGGGATGATCCTGTTTGAATCAATTCAAAAATCCCACATGAGATAAGTCCATTTTAGATAGAAATTTGAAGTACAAAAGTGAAACCCAAGAAAGTTTGAAACTTTTAAATTAATTGAATAAGTTGAATGTACCCAAGAACCTTCCCTCCACCATTATGAACAACTTGTAAAACCAGACCCATTAAGCCAATACTCCCACCTCCATATACAAGGCCCAACCTTCTTGACACCTTCATATCAATCACAAAAAACCAATGTAAGAATTGAAACACATGTAAGAAAATAAAGCAGCTTGAAGTTCTACCTTTGTATGTGCTCGTAGATGATTCAAACTGCCATTTAGTAGTTCTTTTAATTATAAGAGAGAAAGAATTGAACCACATGTATAGAAGCTAGTGATTAAAGTAAACAAAGAGAAACATTCGAACAATAAGAACACAAAAGACGCACAAAAACAATATTCCCGATACTTGTTAACTCTTTACACATGCATATTAATTTTTCAATTTTTAGATCACTCATTCCTCTCATATATTTTTTGAGTAAAAAGTATTATTTATTCACTCATATATCTTCAAAGGGTATAAATCCATTTGTATCTCTACCCTTTGCACACCAGTTATAAAAGACCAATATGAGAAAGCTTCTTGATTCATTTTGTTTCAAGGTCCGTAGATACATTATGCATATTTATAACATTAACATATAAATAAAGTCAGAATGTATCAAATCAAAACAAAAATTACAAAACAAACAACAAAAAATAAACACAAACAACGGATCGCATGTATCATCCAAGGACAAAAATAAAATATGAGAAAGCAGACTATACAAGGCAACTCACTCGAAAGTAGTATTGATGTAAAACCTCTATGAGAAGTACAGATCCCTAAAAAACTACCAAAACTTTGAGTTGGTTTTTGCTTCCTCTTAAATAACCAAATCCCTAAAAAATTCCAAATCTCAAATTAGATCCGAAACATACAGATCAAAAACCAAATCGTGAACTTAGGGTTGAGCTCACCTATTTTTGCGGGGGGTTGCGCAAGCTTCAGGGCAGCTTCAATGGGAGCTTGAGGTTACTACCGAAAGAGAGAGATGACTCTCTCTGGCGGAGGACCTCGCTGTTAGCAAGACCAGATCTAAGGAGATAGAGAGCAACATCGAAAATCCCAAATCTCAGTGAGCTCCTCTTGAATAAAAAATCCCTAAAAATCCAAATCTCAAATTAGATTTGAAAAAAAATACAGATCTATAACAATCGTGAACTTGAGGTTGACCTATTTTTGTGGGGGGTTGCATAAGCTTCAAGGCAGCTTCAATGGGAGCTTGAGGTTACTACTGAAAGAGAGAGATGACTCTCTGGCGAAGGAGCTCGCCATCTGTAAGACCGGATCTAAGGAGACAGAGAGAGAAAGAGATGGAGAGCGACAGAGAAAGACTCAGGGAGCGATGACACTAAGCTAGAGAGAGAGAGAGACGACGATGGCAAAGAGAAAGATGGAGTTGAGAGGAGGCTCGATGGAGTTGAGGGAGAGAGATTAGGATTATAACATGGCATTTTTGTAAATAAAGGTAACTTGAAAGTGTACAAAATAATCTAATAAATGATGTTGATAGATTTTAGAATTACCTGCCATAGTAGATGAGCATATTATGACAGCTTATTTATATTAGCTAAAAACAAAAAAAAACCGCTTCAACACTTTTTTATGATAGGTTTAAGGTACCTGTCATAAAAACCAGTATCCTGCTATCATGAAAACCCCTTTTTGAAGTAGTGTTTAAACACTGAGCTGCAATCTTTTTATTTTATTGGCTTATTTTTTCTGACTTTTTTAACTACATTAGAATACCTCTTATGTTATATTGCCTATTTACGTGAATAATCAATACTTGTGGTGAAGATACTCGATTACTCAACAATATAACAAACAAGGTCGTTATCTTTCATTAATTTGCTATTGCTTTTTCTATTGCTCTAGCAAGCTCATATCTCTGGCTCTCTTTTTACATGAATAGTCAACACTTGTGATGAATATATCCGGTTACTCAGCACCCTAAGATAGAGGATCCATTCTAACCGTTTTTATCCATGAAAAGTTTTATTAAAGCCAAAAGAGCAGCAAAGCTACACATAAACATTCTAAAGAAATCCCCCTAAACTCGAATATTTGCCATGAAGAATGGCTACAACACTGCCTTCTACAAGTTCTAGGTGCCAAAAAAGCACTAAGCCATATTGAGATTTAAAATGTCCTAAACGTCCCAAAAACAGTTAACTCAACTTCTAAGTGCAAATAGAATGGGAACTAGTCTAAACACTCCAAATTCAGCTTTATTTGAGAAAAACTAACAATTTTTTATGAACCTTTATTTCATTTTTTTTATTTTTTAATATATTTTTAACTGCTTTTAATTTTTATTAGTGAGCAAATTATAAGCAGGCCTAAATTAAAAACTTACATAACAAAAAACATAACTAGCAACCTAAAATTATCAAAGCAAAATAACTATACAACAACAAAGGAAAAGGACATAGGCCTTCTTCCCCAAACTTGACACTTGCAATGTCCCCACAACAACTAAGAAATGATAACAAAACTAAAAACATGAATTCAAAATGTTTAATCCCTCCAACAAAAACTGTAATTTGAAACTTCATCAGCAATCCAGAAATGAAATAGAAGTATCAAGCAAAGAAAAAGAAAGGGGCCAGAGAGGTCCTCCCCTGATACTATTGCAGGATGCTGCAGTAGTCCAATAACTTTCACTACTTAGAAGAGCTCCTAAGCCCGCCACTCCCCTTAGAGGCAGCTTTCAGGTCTGATAATCTTTTCTGCACTAATTGTAATTCCTCTTGAATTTTGTCATCTAAAGATTGCTTATTCTTAGCTGTTTTGAGTTTCTCCTTGGCATTGACATTAGATCCAACTTTTCCTACTTCTTTCTTCTTTTCAGCTGATTTCCCTTTAGACTTGATAATCTTAGGGGATTCTTCTTCCTTCTTAGAATGCTATGTCTTTGGGCTGGGGGTTAACAACTTCCTCATTCCTTTGTCTTTTTGTTTCTTTGCTGATGATTTTGGTGGTGGTGTTGGTAATACTTCATCTTCAGTCTCCCCAGCGTCTTCTTCTTGTTGCTCCTCTTGCTCCTCTTGCTCATCTTCACTATCTTCTTTTTCCTCCTCATCCTCATCATGTTCATCCTCACTTTCAACATATCCTTCTTCCTCTTCAAGTTCTGCCTCATCTTCTTTAACCACTTCTTCATCTTCTTCCATTGAATCTTCATCCTTAGGGGCTACATCATCCTGTGCAAATTTCTCCTCCTCACCCTGTTCGTAATCTGCTTTCTCCTCCTCCATGACCTTATAAGGGTGAAGAATGACCTCTAGAAAAGGAGGCAAAGGCCAAGGGAGCTTTTCATAAAATTCTTCTGTAAACTTTTCTAGAGTGCTATGTCTTGGGCTTGGGCATATTCCAAATATGCTTGACTTTGGTGCTTCAGCTGCAACAACAATTTCCAAGATTTCTTTTGTAGGGCTTCATACTAGGCCATCTTATCATGCAGCTTCTCCAACATTTGGTCAAGATCTGTGGTGACCACTTCCTTCTTCTTACCAGCTTATTTAGAGGATGATTGCTCCCCTGATGTCGTTGGATCCTTACCCTTTTCTACAGTAAAACTTACTATAACAGTCAAATTAATTGCCCCACGATTTACCAACTTTTTCTAAGCACTCATAAAAGGAATAAGATTAACAAAACACAATTTAGTTATCAAACAAGGGAAAAACAGACACCCTATCTTCTTACCAGCACATATTCTTATTTCCCTAGAAACTAAGGTACCTTTGACTGAAACATCAGTCCACTTAGGATTTAAGAGATTAGCATAAAATTCTCTTACTAGAAGAACCACAATATTATCTGAATGTGCACAAAACTATTCCCAGCCTCTTTGCCTAATAATTACTGCAGTGTCTTTATGGAGACTGAGAGAGGGAATGAGCTTTATCATGAAGCCTGTTTTCTTCATGGGATTTCTTCACACGAATTTCTTCTTCATACCTCTTTTCAGCATCATCATTGATAAAATTTTCAGTGACCACAAACTTTATAGGTTGCCCTTTTGTTTTCATCTGGCTCAATTGCTTTTGCTTTTGAGAATTGAAAGAGAGGTTTTATGGGGGGAGAGAACGAATTTTTAAGGTTTTGGAGACAAATAGGGAGCTTCGTACGAAGGTATGTAGGGAGAAAGCTTTTGAATTCAAAGAGATTGCATGTTGAAGGTGGAAATAGGCTTTTAAATTTAACGCCTATGAAGCTTTTCCTCGTTGCGCAACGTGTCGGCCTCTACCGTTGATTTAGCTTAAAATTTTAAAAATAATGATACTTCGCGGGGGAATTTTGAATTTCGTGAATTTCCGGCGATTTCTTAATTTAAGCATGAATATTGTAATATATTTTGGATGAGCTAGCACACACTTGCTATAGCTTTCCATTTATGGGACTGTAGTAAGTAATTCTAAAAATGCATTTCTTTGCTCGATAATTGTTCTTTCGGTGGCCCCTCCTACTGTACCTTCCTGCAAAATAAATTGTACAAGATCTTCTTAGCTTAGATAATGAAATTAAATGAGGATATTTGTATTAAATGAGGAAAATTCTATATTAATGATGGGAATAAAGGAGTTAAATATGAGATATTCTAGCCTAAAGTAAGCTAAAATAAATAAAATCAAAATTAACTTAAATGAAAATAAACTAAAAATCAAAAACTTCATTGGGCAGCCTCCCATAAGCACTTATTTTTTAGTCTTTAGTCTGACTTGGGCATGTTCTTCGTGAGTCATTGAGTTGGGCTAAGGTCTTCATCCTATCCATCTCATTGCCGTAATAGTGTTTCACCCTCTGCCCATTAACTTTAAATTCTCTCATAGTCTATTCATCCAACAGGTCAAGGGCTCCACAAGGATACACTTTGATCAATTTAAATGGCACAAACCATCGTGACTTTAACTTTCCAAGAAATCATTTAAGCCTTGAATTGAATAGTAGCATTTGGGCCCTGGCTTTAGTTCTCTGTTCATAATTCTTTTTTCATGCAACTTCTTGGTCTTCTGTTTATAGAGTCTTGCAGTCTCATATAAGAATAGTATGAATTCATCTAGCACATTTAGTTGCAGGGCTTTAATTTATCCTGCGACTTGCAAGTCCAAATTCAACTTCTTAACAACCCAAAACACTTTCTGCTGTAGCTCTAGTTATAAGTGACATGCGTTGTCAAAGACTAACCTATAAGAAGACATTCTCAAAGGAGTCTTGAAGGTAGTTCTATAAGCCCACAATGCATCATCATGTCTAATAGACCAATCCTTTCTGTTGGGATTTACAACTTTTTCCAAAATTCTCTTTATCTCTCTATTAGATAGCTCCACTTGCCCAGTTGCTTGAATGGTATTATGTAGTAACCTTGTGTTTTACCCCATACTTAACCAAGAGTCCTTCAAAAATCTGTTACAAAAATGCATTCCTTCCTCATTTATGATGGCTCTAGGAGTCTAAAATCTTATGAAAATGTGCTCCTTGATGAATTTTACCACTGCCTTTGCATCATTTATTGCCAATGCTAAAGCTTCAACCCATTTGGAGACATAACCTACATACACTAAGATGTATAGGTTCCCAAATGAAGGTGGGAATGACCCCATGAAGTCTATCCCCAATACATTGAAGAGTTCAACTTCTAAGATGTTATTAATGGACCAACATGGAAAAGTTAAAAGGATACATAATCTTTCATGAGAAAGGATTTCTCTCTCACTCTCTAAGTGAGAGCTTATCTCTCTAGGTGATTCAGTGAGTTTTTTTCTTCTTCCTCCCTCCTAGGGAGGGAGCTTTACTGGAAGATAAGGATGATGATCTGGGTGAAGGAGTAGAGACAATATTGATGATCACTTTGACAATGAGTTTTAAGGGTGTGAGGATGGTCTTGGGACGTTTTCTCAAAAGTATGGTGTGGATGGTTTAGCTTGTGAATTTGATAATGAGGGTGACAAGGTTAGTGTGAGGGTTGATGAGCTACAAGAGGTGGTGGTCACCTCTCTAATGGAGAACTCCGAAGTACATATGATGATGGAGAATGCCAGGAAAGAAAAAGTTGAATCTCTGGTGAAACTTCTCCAAGACCAAGCTCTAAATACCATTCGTAATGTCTTGGTTTCTAAGGAGCATATGATTAAAGAAGATGCAAGAATTTGGAGTTCCAGATTTGCCTCGAGCATGGCTGTAGCAGGTTTACAAGAAGCTTCTCCAATGGTGGTTTTTGGTGAAGAATGTGAAAAAGACAGTGATGTCACTCCTAACACATCACTTCCTCTGGAAAAGAAACCGCCTATTTTACCTAAGGAAGGTTGTCAAGGGTACCATCTCTTGGCCCTAAGCAAGGATAAAGGTAAGGGCAGTGTACTTGACAACACCCATTATCTACCAACATCCAATCTATACTCTAACAAGGTGTACTCGAGCCTGGTTAGAATAGTAAACAATATTGGGAATAGTATTATAAATAGTAATGGAAATACTACTATTCAGTTAGACCAACTTTATGCTAACATAAATGGAGTTTGTGAAGCTAGCCCTTCCCATACTGGTAAAGCTAGTATCAGATGTGACAATGTTCCCCCGTCAAGTCTTCATGGGCTAAAAATGTTAAGGGGAGGAAAGCTTGCAAGATGACCTTTGCTTTTGTGGAGCCTTTTAAGGTAGGGAAGAATGCTCAGAGTGAAATACCTAAGGAGGTTGTGAACAAAGGCAAAAAGAGTTGGGAATGATACATTTTAGGCCACTTCATTGATAGAAAGCCTCCTTTTTTCATTGGTTCCACAGACAACCCTTAGCTTATAGGGAGATAGAGAACTATTGCAGGTCCTTGCTTCAGATACAAGTTTCTTCCTCTTTCTTATGTTGAATAAAGGGACTGCATTTTGGATGAAGGTCCTTGGCACCTTATTGATAAACTTGGTTTTCTCAAAGCTCGACATGAGAACTTGAAGCTTTCCAAGGATGCTCTCAAAATTGTTTCCATTTGGATTAAGTTGTGGGATGTTCATTTGGAGCTTTGGAATGGGGAAGGATTGAGTAGGATTGCTAGTGCTGTGGGGGTCCCTCTCTTTGCTGATTCAATGAATGATAATTGCGCTAGGATTTCATGTGCTCTATGTGTTGAAGTGGATGTGAACTCTAAAATTTTAGAGTACATTCATGTAAGGCTACCTGGCAGCAAAAACATTCATATTAGAGTGGAGTATCAGGGTTTGCCTTGGAAGTTAATGAAGTGTAAAGTCTTTGGTCATGATTGTGACACAGTTAAGAACCAAGTTAGACCTGCTCAATAGACCAAACCCACTGTTAAACCTAGACAACAATGGGTCCTTGTTAGGAGTGAGCCTATTATGGAACCCAGTCATGCTCCACAGATTGATACTGAGTGTGTCATTCAAAAGGGCAGGGATCATATCCCTCATCTTGAGCCACATAATCACTAGGATCCTATTCAAAATGCTTTTGATGCCTTACAGGATTATCCCGAGGACAATGAAGAGCAACTGTTATTGGATGCTAATGATAATGTTAATGATGAAGTCAACTTAGAAATCTCAGTCCAAGTCCAGGATGACATTGCTCCTATTCCTGCACAGAATCAAACTCCTTCTAAACATGCTAAGAAGAAGGGTATGAAATCCAAGTTGAAGAGCATCTCTAAACCTAAATGTGTGAGGAGTTCCAGGGTCTGGCCCACACCTGCAAAATCCCAATGATCAATTTCACAACTTGGAATATTAGAGGACTTAACAATCCTCTTAAGTAGTTCGAGGTTAGAAATTTTCACTTTGATAATCATCTTTGTTTCTGTACTATTTTTGAAACTAGAGTTAATGAGAGGAAATTTGCTTCTATTAGTTGAAGGATTTTTGGTAGTTGGGTTCCAACAATGGTAGAATCCGGATTGCTCCTACTGTGCTGTCTGTTAACTTAGTCAGTCAAATAGACTAGATTATGCACCATTTTATTACTATTCTGAATAGCCAGGATAGCTTTTGGGCTTCCATTATTTATGCTACTAATACTGCCACATCTAGAAAAGAGCATTGGAATCATATCACTAGTCAGGCTAGCAGTGTTCTGCAAAAACCTTGGGTGCTCCTTCGTGACTTCAATGTTGTTAAACAAGAATGGTAACAACACTATTATGAACAAGATAGATAGGGTGCCTGTGAATGAACACTGCTCTCATTCTTCCAAGACTCTAATGTTGTGTTTTTGAATCCTGGGTTGTCAGATCATTGTCTCGTTGTCTTGCATGTTAAAGTGTCCACGTGCAGGGCTCCTGTTAGCTTCAAGTTATTTGACTTTTGGGCTAATAGACAGGAAGTTTTGCCTTGTGTGTTTCAAGCCAAGAACAATAGTCGGTATTGCTCTCATATGCAATGCCTCTTCATGAAGCTTAAGGCTACTAAAGCTTTTCTCAAGACCCTTAACAGAACCCACTTCTTAGACATTTCCACTAGAGTCTTGGATGGCAGAGTGAAGTTGGATACTGCCCGAAAGGAGCTGTTCAATAGGCCTCATGATCCTGTCTTATAGTCTAATGAGCATATAACTTTTTAGAACTTCATTTCCCTCAGGTAGGCTGAGAAAGATTTATGAGGCAGAAAGCTAGGGCTCAGTGGATTAGCCTTGGTGAAAATTACACTACCTTCTTTCACAAGATGGTCAAGAGGAACAATATCAGATCTAGACTAGTTCAACTCAATAATGATCAAGGAAACACTTTGAACTGTAGAGAGGACACCAAAAACCATATTGTGCAAGACTATACTTCCCTACTTGGCACTGAGAGTAACGATCTACCCGTTAATTAGAACATCTTACAAGTAATTTACCCTAAGAGAGTTACTTCTGTGCAAGCCTCCAGCCTCACTAGAGTAGTCACAACTAGTGAGATCAAAGATGTGATTTTCTTCTATAATGACTCTAAGGCCCTAGGCCTTGATGGCTTTATTGCATGTTTCTTTAAGAAGGCTTGGGATGTGGTTGGTAAGGATGTTTTTGAAGTTGTTATGTACTTCTTCCAGTATGGTGTGTTGCTACCCTAGTTGAATCAAACTTCAGTCTCCCTAATTCATGAAACTAATCCACCCTAGAATTTGAATGACTTCAAGCCTATTTCCTATTGCAACATTGTTTTCAAATGTATCTCTAAGCTGCTTGCTAATAGGCTGGAAGGTGTTCTCCCTTCCTTGGTTAGTGACAACCAGAATGCCTTTGTGGCTGGAAGAAGGATTGCTGACAACATTTTCCTTTTGTAGGAACTTGTTAGGAACTATCACAGAGCTTCTCACTTAGCTATGTGTGCTATTAAGGTTGACCTCATGAAAGCCTATGATTGTGTTAGTTGGATCTTCATTGAGAAGTGTTTGAACATCACTGGTTTTCCTTCTGTCTTCACTGAGTGGATTATAGCTTGTATCGCTTCTACCTCTTTCTCTATCAACATAAATGGGGAGCTTTGTGGTTAATTTAGAGACAGAGGGATCCCATCTCCCCTTATTTTTTGTGATAGTTATGGAGGGCTTGACTGGTTTTACAACATGCCTCCACTTTGTCTAGTTTCAACTTTCATCGGAGGTGCAAGGAGTTGGGAATAGTTAACCTATGCTTTGTTGATGACCTTCTCAACTATCGTAGGTGCAAAGCTCTATGAGTCTTATTGGAGATAGATTGGATGTGTGTTTTCAGGCTTACAAGCCTCAAGCCTAATCAGTTGAAAAGCTAGATCTTTTTCTCTGGTCTCCCTGAGCAAGTTAGGTTGATTTTCACTGAGTTATTAGGCATCAGTGTGGAACCCTTTCCTAATAGATACCTTGGCTTAGCTTTAATCTCTTCAAGCTGAGAGAGCTGATTGTACAGCTTAGTTGAAAGGATCACTACCAAAATTAAGAGTTGAGGGGCCAAGTACTTGTCCTTTGCTGGCAGACTGCAACTTTTTCAATCTGTGGCCATGAATTTTCAAACTTTTTAGGCAGGGTTATTTATTCTTCCTAAGAGAATCATGTAGGAAATTGAGAGAATCATGAGAAAATATCCATGGTCAAGTTATTTTAAGAAACATGCCTACTCTAAAGTCAAATGGAATGAGGTGTGTACCCCCAAGGAAAATGGTGGATTAGGTTTGAGAAACATTGTAACTTGGAATTATGCTGCTACCGCAAAACATCTTTGCTTTCTTATCTCTAATCCTTCCGATTCCATTTGGAGTAAATGGTGCTATAAACACATGATTAAAGATGGAAAAATGTCAAAATTCCTAATGACTGCTCTTAGGTTTGGAGGAAGCTTCTTAAAGCTAGAGAATGGTTCACTTCTTTGTGTCAAGCCAAAATTGGAGATGGCTATGCTATTTCCCTTTGGGGAGACCCTTGGCATCAATTAGGGGTGTTGTACAATAAATTTGGTAAATCTGTTATCACTGGTACTGAATGGGGCCTTGGTACCAAAGTTAGTAGGGTGATTAGGAGTGGGCTGTGGTCCTGGCCTGTCAACTAATTCTTCATGAGTTAGTGAGATCATGAATGCTACTTTCAGTATGGATTCTCCTGGTTTAGGTCTTGATAAATGGTTGTGGAAGCCTACCTCAGATGGAGTTTTTCTGTTGATTTAGCCTAACGGTCTGTAAATCATCTTAGTAGTAAGATTATTTGGGGAGACATCACCGTGTTTAGCTATAATATATCCCTATGCACAACTTCATCAACTTGCTTGCTTGTAGAAATAAAATGACAACTAAGGATAAGCTTACTGGATGGGGCATTTCTGTTGACTTTGATTCTGTGATGTGTATTAACATGTTGGAGTCTAGAGACCACTTGTTTTTTTATTGTCCTTTTGGCCAAGCCATCTAGATTGCTATCACTAATTATGTGATCTCGAATACCATAGTCTTAGCTGGGATCATAAAATTAGTAGCTAGCTCAGATAACTAGGAGGAAAGACCTTACGTCTTTAATCCTTTAGCTTTTTTTTTAATTCTTTTGTGTATAACTTATGGATGGAAAGAAACTATAGGATTTTTTAGGGTAAAACTAGAGATGCCACTACCCTCACTAGAATTATTGTCAACACTATTAGGGATAGGACTTAGTCCGTTGGACTCATGCTAATACTATCCTTGTGTATACGTGGGTCTTATCTCCCCATATATTGGAGAAGCATCCTTAAGTTTTAGTGTGGGTTGTTGTTTCTGAGGTATGCCCCTATGCTTTGATAGCCCTGGTTTCTTTTAATATACTCTTTGATTTATAAAAAAAAGGTTATTAAGGGCCATCGCTTGCTCTGGGATATGTTCACAGTTCTCTGACATTTGTCACAGCTCTCTGCCACTGCATATGCATTCTTAAAGATTGAAGGCAAAAAATAACCAGATTGAAGCACTTTCACTTCTGTCCTTAACCCTCTAAAATGCCCTCCATAGGGAGAAGAGTGGAATTGTTACAATATGCTTTAGATTTCTTCTTTGGGGACACATCTTCTAAAGATTTGATCAGGCCTTGGTTTGTAGAGATATGGGTCATCCCAGTAGTATGCCTTGATTTGTTAAAGCTTTTTTTTTCAATTATTGTGAATTGAACTCAAGAAATAGCAGTCCACTTGCTAAGTAATTTACACTCTCAGCGTATTAAGGGGCTTCCAATTTTGAGATTGTCAACATGTGTTCATTTGGAAAGATTTCTGCAATAGCTGGATCTTCTGTAGCATTGTTCCGTGCTTCCAATCTTTATAAATGGTTTCGACTTGATTTTTTGCGGCCTTCCTGTCTTTGATCTGAAGGTCAAATTATTGAAGCAACAAAATCCACTTGAGGAGTCTAGGCTTAACATCCTTTTTTAAAATCAAAGACTTGATGGCAGAATGGCTAGTGTAAACAATCACTTGAGTGCCTATAAGAAATGCTCTAAACTTGTCAAAAGCAAAAACAACAGCTAACAGTTACTTTTCAATGGTGGTATAATTCTATTGCGCATCATTTGTCCTACTAATATAGTAATAGAGTGGAAATTTTTACCTTTCCTTTGCCCTAAGACTGCTCCAATGATAGGTGCTGAGACTAAAGCCTTTTTTAGTTCAATAAAAGTATGTCAACATTCATCAGTGAATTCATAAGCCCAAATTTTTCTAGTAACATGCATAAAAGTTTTGATATTTTAGAAAAATCTTTAATAAATCTCCAATAAAATCCAGCATGCCATAGAAAACTTCTAATGCCTTCCATTGTGGTGGGGGCATGGAGTTTTTCAATAACTTCTATCTTTGCTTTATCTATTTTAATTCCTTTCAAAGACACTCTATTTCCTAAGATTATCCTTTCTTGCACTGCAAAATGACATTTCTCCCAATTTAGGGCCAGGTTTGTTTCTTCACATCTTTCTCGCACTTTTTCAAGGTTAGACAAACATTTCAAACATGATTCACCAAAAACTGAAAAGTCATAAATAAATACCTCATACATCTCTGAAATGTTTGTGAAAATTTCCATCTTTGAAATGTTGCTAGAGCATTGCATAGCCAAAAAGGCATCCTTATGAAAGAAAAGGTTCCATATGGGCAGGTAAAAGTGGACTTCTCCTGATCCTCTGATGCTATAACTATTTGGTTGTAGCCTGAGTATCCATCTAGAAAACAATAATATTCTTTTATAGTAAGCATGTCCAACATTTGATCAATGAAGGGTAAAAGGAAATAATCATTTTTGGTAGCTTGGTTTAGCTTCCTGTAATCCATGCATACCCTCTAGCCAGTCACTGTTCTTGTGAGGATCAATTCATTGTTCTTATTGGCTATAAATTTTACTCCCCCCTTTTTAGGTACACATAGGGCTAACCCATGCACTGTCTGAAATGGGGTAGATTATTCTAGCATCAAACCATTTAATTATCTCTTCCTTAACAACCTCTTTCATGATTAGATTCAACCATCTTTGCTACTCTATGTAATTCCACTCTCCTTTTCGATTAGTGTCTTACACATAAAAATAAAAGGCTTATTCCCTTAATGTTAGCCATCTGCCAACTAATTGCTCTTTTATACTTTCCCAAGACTTCTAATAATAACTTCTCATTTTCATTACTTAGGGAATAAGAAATAATAATAGGCAGAGTACTGTTCTCACCTAGGTAATCATATTTCAAATGAGAAGGTAAAGGTTTTAATTCAAGCAAACATGATGAGTTAATAGAAGGTAGGTTTGGTTTGAATGTTCTTTCAAACAACTGTAATGATTCACTTTGCTTTCCAAACCTGGGAGTACTTTGCTTTGCATCCATCCATGTGACTGCTACTTGCTCCTCATCACTACTATCTTTTTCTAAAATTTTTAAAGTTGACTCTAAATGAGTGGCCTTGCTGCAACTTCTCCATAACTATGGAGTCCATCACATAAATAGATGCACATTCTTCTATTTTTTTCATTAGGGTACTTCAATGCATTAAAAATATTGAATGTTATCTTTTGATCATTAACCCTTATAGTAAGATCTATTTTTTGCACATCAATGTTGTTCTTCTTGTGGCTAAAAAGAGTCTTCCCAGTATGATAGGTACCTCCCTGTCTGCTTCATAATCCAGAATAAGAAATATGCTAGAAATATGAATTTATCCACTTGTACTAGAACATCCTCTATCTTTCCTTCTAGATAGGCATAAGTCTTGTTAGCCAGCTGAAAAGTAATGGTTGTTGGCCTAGCTTCTCCTATTCCTAACTTTCTGAAGATGAGTAAGGGCATAAGGTTAATACCTACTCCCAAGTCACATAAGGCTCTTCCACAATAGGTGCTTCAAATTCTCCAAACCTTCTACTTTTTGTCAAGATGTCTTTCATAAACTTGACATAATTTAGCATCTGTTGTAGAGCTTCTACCAGAGCTATGTTTATATGCTACTACTTCAGCATGTCACGAAATTTGTTGAACTGACCATCTAGATTCTTCTTTTGTAGCCTTTGAGGAAATGGAGGCAAATGCCTCTATATGTCTTTCACTCTCTGATTTACACACTTAGATGCTACAACAACTGGTTGCTCTGCTACATCTTTGTTATATCTTACTTCCTTGGCTTTGTTTTCAGACTTCTCCTCTGTTCCATCTGTTAGTTGGGATGCCACCTTTCCAGTTCTCAAGTATATTTCCTTTTAGTGCTTTTTCCTTCCCTTTTAGGATTTTCAGTATTGCTAGGCAAAGAACCTTGAGGTCTGGTATCTAATGCATTGGCTAATTGTCCAACTTGATTTTCGAGATTTGTTAGAGATACTGCTTAACTCTGAATCATTGCAGCTTGGTTCTAAATTACTAACTTATTCTTGGCTATGTATTCTTTCAAGAGATTCTCTAATGTGTCAGATTGTTCACTTGAACTTGCTTCTGTCTGTGTGATTCCTGTGCAAAACCAAGAGGATGGGGTGGTCTACTTTGTGAGTTTGAAGGCCCTGCACCTTGGTTACTCCAAGAGAAATTAAGGTGTTGTCTCCGGCCAGAGTTATAAGTGTCATTGTAGGGGTTGTTGTCATTTCTATAAAATTCTCTACATAGTTCACAAAAGCTGGATTCCTTGGACATCTTTCAAATAAGTGTTCTTCACCACAATGAACGCATGATACCTCCACTATTTGATTCACATACTGTTGCATGCCTTGATTCTAACTCTAGTTTGGTGTGGGTAACATGCTTAGAGTTTTAATCATGTTTGTTAATGAAGATACTTGAGCTATTAAGGCTGTCATAGCATCCAAGTCATGAATCTCTACAGCTCTTTTACTTGTTATTGCTTTAGCAGTTGGTGATTGGAAATTGTTACTTGCTATCCTCTCTAGAATTTCATAAACCTCATTATAAGACTTAGACAAAACTTTTTTAGCAGCTCCTTAAATCATTCCCATGCATCATATAGAGATTCATCCTCTAATTGGTGGAAGGATATAATCTCATTTCTTAATTTAGCATTCTTTATTAGTGGCAAATACTTTATCAAAAACTTCTCAGCAAGATCATTTCAAGTACTAATGGAATCTGGAAGTAACGAGTTTAACCAAGTTGTAGCTTTATCCCTTAAGGAATAAGGAAACTACCTTATCCCCAGAGCATCTTCTGAAGCTTCAGGTATCTTGAAAGGATCACTAAACTCCATGAAGATTTTTAAGTGTAAGTGGGGATCTTCAGTAGGTAGTCCATTGAATTGCTGAACAGTTTGCAACATTTGCGACATGACAAGCTTCAACTCAAACTGCAGAGCTTAAATCTATGGCCCTAATATTCTAGGATTCCCTATGGTTGAAGAATGACATAGTCTCTAATTAACCTTACTCTGTCATCTCTGCCCATTATTGTCATTATTAGCTTGATTATCATTTTGATTTCTATTCATTTAAAATGATTTCATCTTCATTAGCAACCATCTCCCTTATAGCAGCCAATCCTCTTCTCTTCTCAATTGTCTTAGAGTCTTCTGTATATCTACGTCAAAATTGAATTCGGGTAGTTTCTGTCCGTGCATAAAGTGAATCCCAAATTCATGAAACAGAACAGTAGCAACAACTTTAGCAATGCATCTTACTAATTAGATTCAAGTTGATCAAAATAATGAAACTTCTCGTTCAGTCCCCGGCAATGATGCCAAAAACTTGTTGTGTGTGATATATACATCAGTGAACGTGTCATTAACAAGTAATAAAGTGATAAATGAGTATCGATCTCCACAGAACTGATGAGAAATTAAGGAATTATACATATTAGATTCAACCTAATTAGAATCAGAGTAACATCAGTAAGTGATTTCATGTAACCTAAGAGTAAAGTAGAAGCACTAATATTAAGTATTACGTAAAATGGTTTAATGTAACACTTGAAAAATATGGGATTTAAGTTTTGTAACATTGATGTATTCAATGATGAAGTGAGCTAGCATGATTAATTACCCTTATCATTATTATTCCTAGTTAACTTTGTTTATGTTGCTACAGCTTCTTGATAGCATTAACCTCAACTCACATGCACAATAGATTTCCATCCTTGTGATCATTAACTCTAGGCTTAATTAATTTATTCCTAAGCCTAATTCAGATTAGTGTTATCTCTTATTAGTTCTAGCTGATTGGTTTACAAGGTGAGCATATATGCCTATGCGAATCACTAAACACTTGATCAAAAGGATTTCAGAATCCAAGTATCATTCAAGCTATATTCATTAGGTTAAACCTTTCTAGTATTTAATCCAACTTGCATCTTACTAGAAATGACCAGTCAATAAAAAAATTTGAGCATTAGGTAACCTTATATGAAATGCTAACAAGAAATGAGCAATATACACTTCATGAACTAGAAATAACAACTTCAAGGTTCATTTCCCATACTAGCATAAACATTTTTGCTCATAATGAGCTTAAGAGCAAATTCAAATACAGCCATTTCCATATTTATCTTATAGAAAATGAGCTAAGAATAGAAAATACAGTAAAGCAAATAAGTTTAAGAAACAAGAAAGAGAGAAGGAAATAAACGAATATCATCTTCCTTGTCTTCTTCCTCGCGTCCTTGCTGCCTTTTCTGTCCTTTTTTCTCATTTTTCTTTTCTACAAAATGTTTCCTTATTCTAGGCAAGTGTGTCGACTACTTTTCTCAAAAGGATGTATATCTTATATAAGGAGCCTTGGAATTAGGGTTTTAATTTCTTGCAATGACGCGTGTGGAGCAGCGCTGCAACGGGGACCACTAGAAAAGAGTTGATGCCAACTGGATAATTAAACTTCTGAGTACACAAGCTTTTCCTCTCCTTTTGGCTCCGACTGGACTACAAGAAAAATTCTCTTGTCAAGCGAGCATGAACACTGCTATATCAAAAAAAAGAATCCACACTGTAGCACTTTCTCCAACAACTAAGCTCGCAAGGCTTCCTGTACAAAAGCATGACGTTATGCATACAATTTCTCACAACTATTAGAAAATCGAGCAAGGCATCTAATCTAAACAAAAAATAAAAATGAAGGAATGATACAATTTAAGCAATAAAATACTACATCACCCTAAGATTAGCAATAACTTAGACTTAGAAATGTAAAGATAACTCTAAATCCTTAGAGTTATCAGTGCACAAACACTTTCCTTTCTTGGTACTATAAAAAAATAACCCATATTCATTTTTGTATAGCTTATAGATTGATACCTTAAGAGCCCGTGTCAGCTAATGCATTCGGGGCAATTCGTTTACCTTTTGGATATAATTACTTAGTTTTGAACTATGTTTCTTATATTCCTGGTTTTTTTAGGAATTTGATTTCTCTTTCATTTTTGCAAGAACAATTATTCAAAGTTTCTTTCATTAATAAAGAGTTTATTATTTCTAAGAATGGATTCGATATCTGTCATGCTAAAATTATAAATGGACTGTATATGCTTAAATTGACTGAATGTGCGTTGAATTATCCTGTGGACCGGTCAATGTACAAACTAAAGATGGGTATAAGTATTTTGTTACTTTCATTGATGACTACTCAAGATATGGTTATAGTTACCTAATGTATCGAAAGTCTGAAACTTTTGGAAAGTTTAAAGACTTCAAGGCTGAAACTGAAAAGTAATTAGGTAAATCTTTGAAAACCCTTCGATTTGATCGAGGTGGTGAATACTTGAATTTAGAATTTAATGATTATTTGCTGGAGTTTGAAACCCTATCCTAACTCACAACACCTGGAACACCATAGTAAAATGGTGTTTCATAGAGGAGAAACTGAACATTTTGGATATGGTTAGTTCGATGTTAAGCTACTCATTATTGTCACTCACATTTTGGGGATAGGCACTACACACGGCAACTTACATTTTGAATGTAGTGCCCTCTAAGTCTGTAAGCAAGACGCCTTTAGAGTTATGGAATGACTCCAGACCTAGTTTGTGTCATTTCTGTATATGGAGTGTCCAACTCACGTTCTTAGACCCAAGACCGGAAAGTTAGACTCAACGTCTGAGGTATGTATATTCGTTGGCTATTCTCTAGAGATTAAAAGTGGGTACTTTTATAGTCACTATTATCAAAAGGCGTTTGTGTCGATATATGCAACCTTTCTTGAGCATGACTATATATGCAAACTACAAATCTCGTAACAAAGTAGTTCTCGAAGAATTAGCAACTGATGAGATCAGTCCACCTTTAATTTCTACTCATAAATGAAAAATCAAAGAAACCACAGTTCCTACAAAGGAAACCCCAGTGCAACATCGTAGTGGGACAGTTGTGAGACAACCAGTTCGTTACGAACTAGAGGCACATGTCCTAGTGTCAGACACTAATAAAGACGATCCATTATTTATAAAAAAGTAATGGATGATCCTGAAGAGGAGAAATGGAAAGATGTCATGAACCAGGAAATTGAATCTATGTATTCCAATTTCGTCTGGGAACTTGTAGATCAACCTGAAGATGTCAAGCCCATTGGATGTAAATGGATCTTCAAGAAGAAAAGAGGTGGAGATGGGAAAGTAGATACTTTTAAGGCACAATTAGTAGCCAAGGGCTATACACAAAGAGAGGGAGTCGATTATGAAGAGACATTCTCCCCTGTGACCATGCTAAAATCCATTCGCATCCTTTTGTCTATAGCCGTTAGTTTTGACTATGAGATATGACAAATGGATGTCAAGACAGCTTTTTTGAATGGCTCTCTTGAAGAAATCATCTATATGATACAACCAGAATGGTTCGTACAAAAGGGGCATATGTAAGTTGCTTAAACCCATTTATGCATTAGAGAAAGTATCTAGATTTTGGAATCTTACTTTTAGTGAGATTATAAAGTCTCATGTTGGCTTCGAGCAGAATGTTGACGAAGCGTGTGTTTTATATACACCAAAGATAAGATAGTGGTTTTCTTAGTTCTTTATATTGATGATATACTACTCATTGAGAATGATGTAGAAAATTTGTCAAAGGTAAAGAAGTGGTTAGCTGAGAAATTTTAAATGAAATATTTGGGTGAAGCGAGCTATGTTCTAAGCATTCAAATCCTAAGGAATAGAAAGAACAAGTTCTTAGCACTTTCTCAGCAATCTTATGTTGATAAGGTGCTGGAGAGATTCTCTTTGGAGAATTCAAAGGAAGGTCAATACCCGACCATACATGGAATTGTCCTCTCCAAGGAACAATATTCTAAGACACCTTAGGAGGAAGAGGTTATGAGAAAGGTTCTCTATGCTTCAGCAGTTGGAAGTCTCATGTATGCCATGTTGTGTACGAGACCGGATATCTGTTATGCGGTGGGAATTGTCATTCGTTATCAATCGAGTCCAGGTTTGGAACACTAGATTGCAAAAAAGCACATTCTCAAGTATCTTAGGAGAATAAGAAACTATATGCTTGTTTATTCAGGTGGAGACCTGAACCCCACTGGATATACGAATTTTGATTAGTGAGCCTATGATCTTTTATTCAAACGAGAGGATTAAGATCATATATAATAAATAAAATTATCAGCAACATATTAAAGTATGGAATCTTTAATAAATGGTTGCTAGTACAGTTCATTAAACATCACGAATTCATGCGATCGAGATCCGGATCATTGATGTGGATAGACATCTTAGTGAAAGTACTTTATATAATAAGATTATATATGACAGGACCGATGTGAATTAATATCTTTATTAACGTGCCATTTATCATAAAGATTTAATACACATCAATTCGATGATCATGTGTAGATCAGTCTGAATCCTAAGTAATCATGAACTACTATACATGTCTACTGGATCTTTTGATTCACTCATTAAAGTCTATCTGTTAATCAGGCTAGTGACTTTTATTTTGGAGATTTAGTGATGTGGATGGCTGGGGCATGATCTTACCAGATTTGGAATCTAAGCTTTTCTAATGGATCATATATTGGTTCTCTTAAGTGTTAATTCTGGAACTACAAGAGGTATATGATTCTTAAACTTGTATGCTGCAAATTTAACTTATAAATATATAATGGATCCTGACTGATTGAAAAAAAGTTTTCAATAAAAGTTTTTATTTAGTTATCGTGGTGTTGCGCGAGTTTTGTTTTATTAAAAAATTCGATTTTTATTAAAAGTTTAATTTTTTAAAAGGTCACACGCCTCCACGCTTTCACCACGCACGCGCCGCAATGACTAGCATAAGATTTATCAAAGGTGAAACCGTTGACTATGGCCGAGACATTTCAACTAGCGCAGACCTACATCACAGTAGAAGAAGAAAAGAGGAGCTTGTTGAAACTAGCAGAACAAAGGACTGAGGAAACACGAAAAGGACAACGAGGTTCCAGATCTAGCAGGAAGAGGACAGAGAGAATGAGAAGAGATAATGAGCAGGGCACGAGCAAACGTGACAGGGCTAAAAGCCAAAGGAGACATGCTGACGTGGTCCATCTCAGAGATAAGGTCTATATACCACCTCTCATGATGTCGGTAAATCAGATCCTAGAGATAATCGAGGATAAACCTTGTTTGAAGAGGCAGCCCCAATCACTAAAGAACCAACTATAAAGACAAAGACAAGTATTTCTCTTACCATAGGAGTAACAAACATTACACAAGAGATTGCTATCAACTCAAGGATTACATTGAAGGCCTGATTAAGGACGAACATCTTCAACAGTTTATGAAGAAAGAAGAGCAGAAACGAGAAACTGAGAAGGAAACCCATGATGAAGGAAAATGCGATAATGGGAAACAACCTCTCTAGATCATCAATACAATTATTGCATTGACCGAGCAAGAACGAACTACTAAGAAGGAGAGGAAAGCATATTGTAAGAAGCCCATGTTAAAGGAGCACAAGGAGAAAGGAAGCTCTTCGAGTGACAACGAGAACCTTCTGTTGATATTCGATGACTTGAATTTGGAAAATGATGAACGTCATAATGACGCTTTGGTCATTTCAATACAAGTTGGAAACTATTTGTTAAGGAGAGTATTAATTGACAACAGGAATGTTGTTAACATTTTACACCGCTCCACCCTTGAGAAGATGTTAGCTCCACCCCTGAGAAGATGTATAGTCCCAACTTCATACGAAGGAGACAAGATGAGAAGCCCATCCACCAAAAATCATAACAGAAGAAGCAGTGGAGGAGAAAGATGATGGAGATAAGGAACCTGAGAAGTATGGGAAAAGCCAACCTCAAATCACTCACCCGAACTTCGTTGTGCCTAGAGATCCTGATTGCTCCAATACCGAAGAGCCCCTATGGGAGTATACTCATAGATTTAAAGACGAGATGACTAAGGTAGAAAACTGCGATGACTGAGTAGCCAGATTTGCTTTTAGATGAGGTTTGGATCCAAACTCACCCCCTTTTAAAGATTTATCAAAGATGAAACTGTTGACTATGGCCGAGACATTACAAATGGCACAGACCTACATCACGCTAGAAGAGAAAATATGGGCTTGTTGAAACTAGAAGAACAAAGGACTGAGGAACTATTAAAATGAGAATGGGGTTCTAGATCTGGAAGGAAGAAGACATAGAGAATGGGAAGAGATAATGAGTGGGGTGAGAGAAAACGGGATAGGACGGAAGGAACTATTAAGAAGGAGAAGAAATCATATTGTAAGAAGGCCATGTTAGAGGAGCATAGGGAGAAAGGTAGCTCTTCGAGTGAGAACGGGAACCTTCCGTTGATATTCAATGACTTGAATTTGGAACACGATCAACGTCATACTGACGCTTTGGTCATTTCAATACAGGTTGGCAACTTTTTGTTGAGGAGAGTATTAATTGATAATGGGAGCGCTGTTAACATTTTACATGCTCCACCCTTGAGAAGATGTCCGCTCCACCCTTGAGAAGATGTCCGCTCCACCCTTGAGAAGATGTCCAGTCCCAACTTTATACGAAGGAGACAACATGAGAAGTACGTCCACCAAAAGTTATAACAGAAGAAGCAGTGGAGGAGAAAGACGATGAAGATAATGAACCTAGGAAGTATGGGAAAAGCCAACCTCGAGTCACTCACCCGAACTTCGTTGTGCCTGAATATCCTAGTAGCTCCAATACCGAAGAAGTTTATAGCGCCTAAGTTCAAATGTTATGAAGAGGAATCTGATCTGGTGGATCATCTAAGATGATTCAAATAAGTGATGGCACTGCATCAGTATGAAGATGAATTGATGTGCAGAGTGTTTCCTACCAGTCTTGACGGGACTGACTTAAAATGGTATCATTCTCTTCCCACACATTCAATTACTAACTTTACTATTTTTCCTCTATCTTTATGGAGCAGTATTCTATCTTCCATGCGGTAATTGAGGATACAGAATACCTCTTGACTATCTATGCAAAGAAAACAGAGTCATTACGAGAGTATACTTATAGATTTAAAGATGAGATGGCTAAGGTAGAAAACTGCAATGACAGAATAGCCATAATTTCTTTCAGACGAAGGTTGGATCCAAACTCACCCCCTTAGAATATTTATCAAAGATGAAACAGTTTACCATGGCCGAGGCATTCCAACTGGCGCAGACCTACATCATGTTGGATGAAAAAAAGAAGAGCTTGTTAAAACTAGCAGAATGAAGGAATAAGAAACCACCAAAATGAGAAAAGGGTTCCAGATTTGGCAGGAAGAGGACAGAGAGAACGAGAAGAGATAATGAGTGGGGTGAGAGCAAACTGGACAGGATTGAAAGCCAAAGGAGACATGATGACGTGGTACATCCTAGAGATAAAATCTGTACACCTCTCACGATGTCCATAAATCAAATTTTGGAGATAATCAAGGATAAACCTTGGTTGAAGAGGCCAGCCCCAATCATTAAAGAACCCCACGATAAAGAAAAAGACAAGTATTGCTCTTACCATAGGAGTAACGAAAATTACAAAAGAGACTGCTATCAACTCAAGGATTAGATTAAAGGCCTTATTAAGGACGGATAACTTCAACAGTTTGTGAAGAAAGAAGATTAGAAATGGGAAACCGAGAAGGAAACCCATGATGAAGGAAAATGCAATAACAAGAAATAAGCTCCCTGGATTGTCAATACAATTATCGCATTGACCGAGCAAGAAGGAACTATTAAGAAGGAGGGGAAATCATATTGTAAGAAGCCCACATTAGAGGAGCACAGGGAGAAAGGAAGCTATTCGAGTGACAACGGGAACCTTCCGTATATATTTGATGACTTTAATTTGGAACACGATGAACGTCATAATGATGCTTTGGTCATTTCAATTCTGGTTGGAACTGTTTGTTGAGGATAGTATTAAATGACGACGTGAGCGCTATTAACGTTTTACACCGCTCCATCTTTGAGAAGATCTCCAAGGGAGATCAGCAGCTGCAAGGTCCGTCACAGCCACTGATAGGCTTTAACGGGGCTATCAAATATTTTGATGGAACCGTTGTTCTTCCCATGAGCGCAAAACTCTTCATTCATCTAACAAAATTTGTAGTGTTGGACATCTCATCCCCGTACAATGTAATCCTGGGAAGATCCTGGCTGCACAAGATGAAAGCTATACCGTCTTACCTTTTATCAACTGTCAAAATATCTATCTCCAGAACGAATCAATACCATAAAGGGAGATCAAGCCGCTGCCCGTATTGGCTCTGTAACCGCACTAGAATGTGCCAGGAAAAGGACAACGGAAAAGAAAATGGGAGAGCAGGGCACGACTACAGAACAATAACAATCACAAGAAGATGGGCTTGGGGAGCTCATGGTACGAGGCAAGAGAAAACACTGAGCTCATCAACCTAGATGAGGAAACTCAGAAGAGAACCAACATCGAGTTTCACCTTAAACAAATGGAAAAGAAAAGATTGGTAGATTTTTTATGGAGAAGCTAAGACATCTTTGCGACTACGACACAAGAGATGACGTATTCCTAAAAAAATAATATGTCATAAATTGAATACATATTCCGCTATCAAACCTGTAAAGCAATGGAAGAGGAGTTTGGCTCCAGAATAGAATAAGGCGATCAAAGAAGAAATGGAGAAACTTTTGAAAGATGGCTTCATCCACGAAGTGGATTATCTGGAGTAGCTCTCCAATGTAGTAATGGTAAAAAAAAGAACGAGATATGGAGAATTTGTCTAGACTTTACTGATCTGAATAAAGCTTGTCCTAAAGACAATTACCCTCTGCCAAGAATAAAGCAGATGGTGGACACAACCTCAGGACACGATCTCCTCAGTTTCATGGATGCCTTCTCCGAATAAAACCAGGTTAAAATGTTCCAGCATGATCAAGAAAAATCCTCATTTATAACTAAATAGAATCTTTTATGTTATAAGGTAATGCCCTATAATTTGGGTTAAAAAATGCAGGTGTAACTTATCAAAGGCTTGTGAGCAAGATCTTCCATGAACAAATAGGAAAAACCGTGGAGGTTTATGTAGATGTAATGCTGGTAAAGAGTTGTAAATGGGAAGAACACATCAGGGATCTTGACGAGGCCTTCTCAATCCTAAGAGAAAGATCCATGAAGTTGAATTTAGAGAAATGAACATTCGGTGTAGCAGTGGGAAAATTCTTGGGCCATTTGGTTACGTAGCGGGAAATTGAGGTTAACCCAATCTAGGTAAAGGCCATCATGGAGATGAAGTCCCCTAGAAACTGAAAGGAGATACAAGGTTTGACAGGAAGGTTAGCAGCTCTAAACAGATTCCTCTCAAGGTCAACGGATAAGTCCAAACTCTTCTTCGTAAAGCTAAGAAAGAATTATGTTGACAGGTGGGATGAAAAATGAGAAGAGGCCTTCAACAAAATCAAGGAATACTTATCAACTTCCCCGCTACTATCAAAACTAGTACCTGGTGAGTAACTACTTGTGTACGTGGCTGTTTTGCAGATGGTCGTCAATGCTATTCTCATCAGAGAGGAAGAAATGAAACAGAGACCCGTGTATTTTGTGAGCAGAAGTCTAGTGGCAGCTGAAACCATATACAAAAGAATGGAGAAATTGGTGTTGGCCATTATGATAGCTGCAAGAAAGCTAAGACCTTACTCCAAGCACATAGGATAAAAGTACTAACAGACTCGTCGATCAGAATTCTATTAGACTCACCTAAAGTCAGCGAAAGAATGGCGAAATTGGCAATTGAGCTTGGCCAATATGAAATCCATTATGAGCCAAGAACGTCGAACAAGGGGCAAGTTCTAGTTGACTTTGTAGCAGACTTTACTAGCGATGAAGGGGAAGTCAACAATAGACTGTAGATTGAAGGAGAAAATGGGACCTAGAAGTTATACGTCGATGAAGCCTCAACTAACAAAGGGGTAAGAGCGAGAGTAATAGTTTATACCTCATTCAGATGAACGTTAGAATACTTCATCTCTTTTGGTTTCAACGCCTCAAATAATGAAGCAGAGTATGCAGCCTTGATAGCCGGAATCTACCTACTACGGGAATTTGAGGTAATAGACGTGAAAATATTATGTGATTCATTGCTAATTGCGAAGCAGGTTATGGGAGAATTTACAGCGAAAGATGATAGGATGATAAGTTATTTACAATAGGCAAATGAGCTAATATGTTTGTTGAAAGGCTACGAGATTCATCAGATCCTGAGAAAGGAGAATGAACACGTTGATGCCTTAGCAAACTTGGGGTCATCGCTACAACTCCCACACAAGAGAAGTGTGCCGATAGAATTTCTTGAAAAGCCAAGTATTTTATTCCCGTTGAAAAATGTAGCAAATGTAGAAGTCAAGAGAGAAACGAGTTGACCAGATGACATAATCCATTACTTAGAGGATAGGGCGTTGCCTGATGATAAACTTCGAACAAGGAAAGTTCAGCAGCAAAGTTCCAGGTACTCTTGAATTAATGGGTTATTATATAAAAGGTCTTTTTGAGGCACATATTTGAAACACATAAGGGAAAAGGAAGCACAATATGTGTTAGCCAAGATCCATGAAAGAATATGCGGAAATCATACAGGGGGAAGATCATTAGCTCATAAAGTGTTGAATGAAGGGTATAACTGACCCAAAATGCATCAAGAGGCCAAACGGTATGCAAGAAATTATGACAAGTGTCAACGCTTTCCTCTTATAGCCAAAATGACTCCGTGGGAGCTCAACATAGTGGTGAGCCCGTGGCCGTTCATACATTGGGCACATGATATTGTTGGACCACTTTCCATGGCCCCAGCTCAGAAACGCTTTCTATTGGTAGCAACAGACTACTATAGTAAGTGGATTGAAGTGAAGCCTAAGCTTTCACGAGATTTTGTGAAGAAGAAGTGAAGGGGTTCTTCCAGAAGAATATAATATGCAAATACAGAATTCCACGAATACTCATCTCCAACAATGGGCTTCAATACACAGGAAAGACGGTGAAAACGTTCTGCGAGGGCTTAAAAATTTCTAATCGATTCTCTACATCATATTATCCGCAAGGGAACAGACAAGTCGAAAGTTCAAAATGCATTATACTTGACAGCATGAAGAAACAGCTTGAATAAACCAAGGGAAAATGGGTGGAGGAATTAACAGCAGTACTGTGGGCGTACAGAACTACTCCTAAGGAAGAAATTGGCGAAACACCTTTCACTTTAGCATATGGAATGGAAGTGATAATACCAGTTGAAATTGGGAAGCCCGACTATGAAATCAGAACAGAACGAGCAACAAAATAAAGAAATTTTGATGGAAAACCTTGATCTTTTGGAAGAAAAGAGAGAAACGGCTATGATCTAGATGGCCAATTACAATCAAAAAAGAAGATCTTGCTTTCGAATAAGAATGAAGACGGAAATTCCAGAAAGGGGACCTACCTAGTCCAAAAGAAGGTCTTCCAAACAAAAGGAAAGCTTGGGCAAAACTGGGAGGGGTCATATATTTTCAGCAGAATCAGTGACAGTGGGTATTATCATCTAACAACGCATTTAGAAAAACCATGGAATGGTGTCCATTTGAAAAGATATTTTATTTGAATTGTAAATGTTTTATAGTGAATATTTTCCCGTGTTTTTTCCCATGAGGGTTCTCCAAGTAAAATACTTGGTGTCAACTCTCTCTATTCTTCAATAGACAATGATAGATATAAGGATAGAAGTCCTTGGGAGCACGCAATTTGTAAGTCCTACTTTTAAAAGAAAATAAGGGTGCGTGTCCTTGGGAGCGGACAAATCCTAAGTCTTACTCTCAGAATGAAAGGGCACAACTCCTTGGGCAACAGGAAATTCATAAGTCCTACTGTTAGAAGGAAATAAGGGCGCAAGTCCTTGTGAGCGGACAATTCGTAAGTCCTACTCTTAGAAGTAAATAAGGGCGTGAGTCATTGGGAGCGGGCAAGTCATTAGTCCTACTATTAGAAGGAAATAATAGCGCAAGTACTTGGGAACATGCGATTTGTAAGTCCAACTATCATAAGGAAATAAGGGTGCGAGTCCTTGGGAGAGGGCAAGTCATAAGTTCTACTCTCAGAATGAAATAAGGGCATAAGTCCTTGGGAGTGGGCAATCCGTAAGTCATTCTCTTAGAAGGAAATAAGGCTGCGAGTCCTTGGAAGCGGGCAAGTCGTAAGTCCTACTATCATAAGGAAATAAGGGCGTAATTTTTTTGGAGTGGGCAAGTTGTAAATCCTACTCTCAGAAGGAAATAAGGGCGCAAGTCCTTGGGAGAGGGCAAGTCATAAGTCCTACTCTTAGAAGAAAATATGGGTGTAAGTCCTTAAGAGCGGGCAACATGTAAGTCCTACTCTCAGAAGGAAATAAGGGTGTAAAAAATTGGGAACGGGAAACTCGTAAGTCCTACTCTAAATAAGAAATAAGGGCGTAAGTCCTGGGGAGTGGGCAAGTTGTAAGTCCTATTCTCAGAAGGAAATAAGGGCATATCCTTGAGAACGGGAAATCTATAAGATTAATGTCTAAATCAAAATGGGGCTAGAAGCTAGCAACGAATCTGTTTCAAAAGACGGCAATACAAAGAACATCCATTCCTTGAAAAAAAGGACCAAAAAGCAAAGCATAAGTCCTTGGAATGGATCATGAAAAAGTGAATGGATTATTGGTCCCTTCTCTAGGAAAGACGAAGAGAAATTCAGTGCCAGATATGTATCCAACTAAAATCCTTGTAATTCCTGCAACGGATAATACTAGCTAAATTTTCTTCAAGTCTTCACAAACAAATTTCATAAATGTTGGCTTAAGTTATTGCAAGTTCTTTTTAGTTGTAAGATCTTTTCAATTCCACTAAGTGTTAAAAGAAAATCAAGGTACGACAAGATTAAGGTTCAACAAAAGAGAATTTTCATTGATAAAAAAGGCAAAGGTACAAAAGGTGCTACAAAAAAAGAAGAGCTTAAAAATATTGTAGTGCGATATGAAAAATACAATGAACAGAAAAGAAGCTCAACGTGCTACGATCTCCTCTTTTGTAGCGGCTTCGGTAGCACTATTCCCAAAAGCCCCAACAGGATCAACGACAACAACAAGCTCAGAAGCATTAATTGTGACGTCTTCAGTCAAAGCATTCATCTCAGTATGAGCGAAAGAGGTGACAACAAGCAGCATCTTGGTGGGAAGGTTTGTTGAGCCATCCTTGTAGCCTAAGCTATAAAAAATTTGTTGAGCTTCGTCAAATAGAGCCTGAAATTCTTCCGCAAATGCCTTTTCCTTCTCCTCTGCTCGGGCTCGAGCTAGCTCAGCTGCTGCCAAAGAGTCTTCCGCAGTCTTTAGAGACTCCTCAAGATTCTGACGTGCCTCCTCCGCCATAGCACTTCCTGGGCCAGCTTTTCCATGGTCCCCTGGAGTTTGGCTTCATTCTTCTTCAGGCACTCATTCTCGATCTTGAGGCGATCAAGGACACCATGGCATTCGATGACTTCTTTTTTTCATGTTGAACATGGTGTGTTCATAAGAAAGATAATGCTCCTGAAGAGCATTATGGTGAACAACGGCCTAAAGAAGAAAATAGATGAAAAAGGTAAGTATTATTGAACAGGTAAACAAAATGCAGAAATAAACAATGAAGAATGGAAAATTATATCCTCATCAAGTCATGGCTTGGCGAGCAAAGAAGGTTACCAATGCCAACACCATAGGTTGCTGCTGCATCAGTCTCAAACTGAATCCCTTGAAGCACGATGTGAGAAGATCAGGGGTCGTTCAAAAATTAACTAAAGCTGGAATGAGAGGAGCACTAGAATACCTCGTCCACTTCCAAATAGTAGAGTCTTCAGCCCTTCCTTAAGAATCAAAAGCAGCGGTGGGAGTTGGCTCATATTGAACAACTGGTGAGGGAGGAGCAAGAGAATGATTTGTTGAGCACTCTGAGGGACCTCATTCTCGGTACGGGGAGCTGGAGAAGAAGGAGGAATAGGCGTGGCTTGAGAGGAGCGGGCATATCCGTTCTGGAGCAGACATTCCTCCCACCGTCAATGTTACCAAACAAGTTACTATAGAGGCATTTTTTCATCTCTGTACTCTCAGTAACTCTTCAGAAAAAATGGTCTACCTCCTCCTCCTCCTCCCATGAATCAGTTGACCCAGAAAAACTCAAAGTGGAGTCACCAAAAATAGAGTGGAAAGACGGGATAGGAATACCTCTCTAGAGTTCAGAAGAAGGCGATGGAGCAGAGGTTGAGGCAACGGGAACCGCACCTGGGATGATTACAATATTAACCTCTCTCATCAGGTCAAGAAGATCGCACCACTTCTGCTCTGGACAACGAAAAGCGGCGTTCACCCTTTTGTTGAGTGCCTTTGTTGAGAAAGGTTTGTTGTTAGCCTTCTTGTCTGCAAGAAGAAAGAATAAAATTTGTTAAAAAATAGAAGTATAATATATATATATATATATAATAAGAGTGAAATCGGAGCTCCAGTACTTACTGAAAATTGCCTAGTTTTTGGGAATTATCCAGCGGCCATCACCGCTCTAGTTCTCGCCAACTAGCAATGTGTCCCATTCCCAGCCTTTGTCTCCCTTCGGGATTTTGGTGATCAGGGGCCCATTTTTTTTCTGATGGATTGGGGGGGCAAGGTAGTAACTCTTATTTTGGCATTTAACAATGTAACAACAATGGAGTTCGTCTATTCTTAAACCTAAATTGTATCTCCTATTCATGGCCTCAAAGCCAAGAAGAACCCTATAAGAGCTTGGAGTAAACTGAGATGGGGCGAAAATGTGTAAAAGAATTCTTGCAGAAAAGGAGAAAATGGCAGTTTGAGACCTAATGTTATAAACATCAGCCTAAGGGTAATTTGATAGGGAGCTCTACACGGGACTCTCGTGGTCGTACTCTCCCATAGGGCATATATAACATCAGGAGGGAAGGCTTCTCGATAGTGGTTATAAACTGTGTAAATTCCTCTGGACTCCTGACTAAGGGGACAATAGGCTTAAAAATGGTATGATCTTCCATGGCCCTAGAAGATATTAAAACCAGAAGAAGCAAAGAGAAGAAAGGAGAAGCAGGGGAGGACTTACAAGAACAAAGATGAAACGTGAAGAATAAATGGATAAAGAGAGTCCTTAAATAAACCACTGGCGCCAATGAGAAATGAAAATATTTAATTCTTGAAAGAGGGTAGTGAAGGGACTCCTGAAAGCACCTGAATGTGGAAAATCTTTTGAACATATGTAACTGACAGTACAAGGGGATGAATCGTCATGAGCACGGATGAATGAAAAGGTGACAACTAGAAGATAAGGGAGGTGTACTCTAGCAGAATAAAGATTTGAAGGTCACATCGCGTGTTTCCAATAAATATCAGTTGAAAAAAAGGAGATGTAATGACAAAGAAAAATGATGAGTCACGGAAAACAATAAAAAAGTTACCTAGGGGAACGCATTAAGCATTTTTTAGAAGCACATCAGTGAGAACGGGAAACGATGCGACAAACAAATTAATTATTGCAGGCCATTAAAACAGGTCATCACGCGAGTAGCGAGAAACGAAGACGTGACAACAGAGGTGACAATCATTACACCTCAATGAATGAAATTTTGTTGAGTATAATCGGGCCCAATGAACAGACTAAATCCAATCTTACACGTGACAAGATCTAGACTGAAGAATTAATGAAAAGGAGAGAAACAATGAGAACCGTAGGATCAACTAGGCAGTTAAGATAAGGACTTAATTTGGGAATATTCTTTTTTAAAGCTTATCAGTTTCCCTCTATCGGTTACGGAATATGGGTAATTTGTTGTAATCTTTATTGTGAAATTTATGTATAAATAGGGGTGTGCATCACCTCACAAGAATCAATCGAATACAAGCTCTTAAACTATTGAGTTCTTATTCTTCTCACTCTCTCAAACTTTATTAATTCTGTTCATTCGTAATTGATTCTTCCCTCACTCAAAAAATCATTTACAATATACATATATATATATATATATATATATATATATATATAGTTGAGTATGCACATTCAATATTGTGCCAAGTGTCATACTCAACGTTTGCCAAGTGTCACTACCAAACATTCCATGATATTCATCTCAAAACTTTTTGGTATCTCTATTCATTTTGTAAATAAATATACATGATTATAAATAATTTTAGCATTAGGTTATGATTATATTTTTCATGTGTAAAAGTTATATGGATACTAACATATAACCGGTGCATATGAATCTTTTTAACTTTTTATGATTAAGAAAATAGGCTTTTCATCTTTCTAATATATGTATATATGTGTGTAAAATAAATATCAATGTAGAATATTTTTATTTAATTGAAAAATAAAGCATTATATAAATTTTAATATGTGTTATGGGTGTTTTCCAAGCACCAACAACTCAGCAACATGTGACATGCCACGTGGAGAAATTTGCAACAGAGGAAAGTTTTAAAGAAGGATCGACCTTCTCTGATCATTCTTAAGGAAACATGGGTTGTGTAAATCCGGGCACATGTGAAAATAGGGACATAGCTCATGGAGAGAGCTCAAGTAATCCTAAGCAAAGTATCATCATCGCACGCCGAAAGTAGCGCCAAACGGGTCTCAATGCCGCTGCAGAATATCAAATCAACCTCTGTCTGGTCACTTCAATAACGCATCAACATTTAATGACCACTAGCTTTATGCCTCCCCCATCCTATCACCAGACAAGCGACATACCACAAGGCGTCATCGACACACTTCGTCCGGCCACTCGAGAAGCTCCTTCGACACGCACTCTTCAACGCAGGAACTGGATAATAAATAAGACCATCTACAAAGGAAAAAAGGTATGACTATTCTCCCCTATAAAAAATAATGCCAAGATATCGAACATCGATTGACCTAAGCATCGGGGAGGCTCTTCGATGAGGAAACCACCTCTAACCCCCTGGTTCTCCTCGTCTTGGAGTTCCTTGTTTGTATTTTTGCAGACTTGAAGGACACAAGGAGCTCCATTTGGAGGGAAAATTGTATGAAGGTCATCGTAATGGTCTTTGACCAAAACCGTCACTTGAAGTGGAGCACCACCCCAATGGGAGATTATAAGGAAAATTACTGGGGAAGTTTTCAGGTTGAAATAGTTGGCGCCGTCTGTGGGAACGACTGCAAAACCATCCCTGTTCCAAGCATTTAGAATCCCTTCTCTCCCTCAAGGAGAAAATTAGTCATGTATCCCATACTGACGAAGTTTAGGACGAGGGGAAAGACCCTCCCTTCCCCCACTGGGAGAAGAACTCCCTACCATCTCCATGATCACCCGTCAAAAAGGGGAAATCTGTTATCCTCCACTTAGCTATAGTAGTCTCTTGCGTGGAAATGGTCCTTCCCCTCAACTCAAAATTCTACTAGCAAAATTGTCAGGCACCCACAGCACCTCGAGGAGAAACTACCCAGGGAAGGGCAACACAACCTCCTAACATGGAGAGAGTGTTACCCTTAGGGAAAACGCGGATCAGGGCGAAGCCAGATTGTAGGTGGATAGGCCCTCCCTCCCTCGAGGTTCTAGTTGGGGATATCCCTGAAAGATGAAGGAGGAGTATAGAAGACGAAGGCCTCCTAAGAACCTTCTGGAATCAATATAAGCGACCGCAAATAAGGGAAGGAAGTTCCAACAAGCCACAATCTGCATGGAATTTTTGGTATACCTTTGGAAACCAAGACTTCTACTATGCTCATGCATCAGTGAAAACCACACGACATAGATAAATGGGCCTAGGTCACAAAGTTCTTGGCCCTACATCCCATCTCGGGGAAAATGGAAGGACGGTGAACCCTGTCAAAAGTGACGTGCGGCCCTATCACCTAAACCTCACCCGGTTCCTTGTTAAAGAAATGGGGGTGGTCAAGTTTCTTTTTACTGAGTCTCTAAGAGAACCAGGAATTCATAAGGGGGAGGGGCACATTAATCCCCCACCTCTGACACCTCCAAGCAAATTGGATAAGCCAACAAAGAGGAAGGACCTAGTGGGTAGCCAGTCGCCCAAGAGATGACACACAAAAGGACTCGGAAGGACGGGGTGACCGATATCACCCCTCCCAAAATAGCCAAGGGGAAAGTGTCGAGAGAAACCCATATCTTCCCATAAGTAGAATGTGGAGCTCGAGAGGCCCCACCATTGATGTGAAGATGTAGCTCTAGGAATGAGGAGTCCACTCGTTTTCGGGGACATACCATAATATGTACATAACAAGTCTCGGGGCTAACAGGAACCCTTAGATACTGTCACCTTGAGGGAGCCACAAAGACTACGAGCCTTCCATTGTGGCCTCCCTTAGTTCGGAGTAGAGAAAGTGGTCTTCTTCAGAATGACCAACGCCAAAGCATGAGATTGTGCATGTTGGAATTGTGTCCATAACATTGAGTATTTAATTATTTCTCTGACATTTATCTAAAACTACTGAATTTTATGAATCAATGAAAGTTTTCCTTTAGTTAATGTGCATTTATAATTTACTTAAGACCTAGAAATATTATCAACGTAAGAAGAGTAAAGATGGACGGATCTTCCAAAGAAACTCCTCAAAAATAGTTTAGGATGTTATTCATAGTTTAAGGATCAACAAGAAAATCAAGTCCAATTACGACTATTAAGTTGAACCAAAAGATGCCGGTCTTACGGCATGTGAGTGGAGGCTCTAACGGTTAACCCAAACATGTTATAGAACATGTTGAATAAACCAGTAACAAATTAGTTTGGAGCAAAACAGTTTATCTAGCTCTAAATCTAATTATTACACATTAAAGATATTTTTGTGATTACCTTAATCCTGGGGTGGATATGAAACTTGATTTTGTTACTTGCATATTTTGATATGCCAAAGGAGTGAGTTCAAATTACTGGCCAATACCTCGGTTGTTGAGATCGTGATTTAACTATGTTGGAGTTGCGTGATTGCAGAATGCAACAATATCACTTATACTTTAATGATGGGTGTGTGAATAAATAATCCTAGCTGGGTACTCGATGAAATGAATCATTGAATAAAACATGGTAAACTGTGCGAGACAATTCGCTGTTATGTCTTCCTTATTCACAGTCAATAAAGAAATTAAGGAAATAACAATTAGAGGGGTAAAATGATAATTTTACATCACACTCTTGTTACTGATATTCATGAAGGGTAACATAATAAAATATTCTATGGACTGTGAAATAAAAGTGTTTATTTACACCAACAGAAAATTTAGCGCGCATGAATCGAGAGTTGATTCGGCATCGAACCTATAGTGGAGTCGTATGATGTCAGGATTAAATAAGTTGGGAATTATGGAGATAAATTCGTCGAGTGTTTAACCTATATAACTTTATTCATGTTGATCCATTCGGTCTCAGAAGTAGCTTTTAAGGATAAGAATGAGAAACAACATCACTTGGACCAAACACAGATTTTGGACTAAGGTACACTTCCCGAACCCATATGTGATGGGTTTCATCACTAAAGTAGTGAAGAGAAAAATTAATATTCAAATTAATTAATTGGTTATTTCTAATTATTGGATAATTAGTAAATAAAAGAAATTAATTAATTAATTGGTAGGGATCAATTTAATTTATCTATTTGGATTGATGAATTTGAACATATTATTGGCCCCAGGGAAGATGTAAAAATCGCAGAGGGCAGTGTAGGGAAGAGATTTTCAGTAATTTACAATATAAGAGCACATGTGTAAACTCCGTAATCATTATATAAGGGATGAAATTAGGGTTTCCTCTTAATGTGTGTTGACATAACCCTAATCATTGTGTGTGATTACAGAGAGCAAGAAAAAGGTTATCTCCCCTAGATGTTGCCGCCGATTTCTATAGAGGAAGAAGAAAAAAATATTTTTCTTCCTTTGTTGTTTTGAGAGCCCACATTCAGTTCTTGACGACGTCCTGAGATATACTTCTGAATCATATGAGTGGTTGTTGGTGTGAAGATTATTTGAAGTCCTGCGAAGAACAGAGAACGTGAGATGACTAATTGGATTCCACCAAGTCAGAATTTCTCTGATACAAGAAAGGTATAAAATTATTTATACCTATTCTAAATATGTTTATCGAAATACGTATGATCATAGACAAGGTTTTATATTTAATATGATTACATTTTTATTGTGATTTTTTTATTTTCCACCCATGAACCGTTCGTGGTTCATTTATTTTTTGTCAAATTTTAAAACCCGATCCAACAATTGGTATCAGAGCCTTTGGTTCTTGATTTTTTGTATTTAGTAATTTGACGTATGTATCAATGGATGTGGTGATATTGGCATATATTTTTGTATGGTAGATTCAAAATATGTTTGAATGTGTTTTATGAATGGATACTGATCGATTGGCTCTAGGTGTTTATTGTCAATTGTAGAATTGATGTCCGTCAAAATTGAGGCATAGGATTTGATGTAATTTAATTTTTGAAAAAGTTATATTTTTAAATTCCATGTAAATCCGGTGTCGCAAAATACGTCATCGTTCATCGCATCGTTCGGCACCATCACCGCCTCCGCTTTTCATAGCGTCGTGCCATCGCCTGCTGCCCCACGCTGCTGCTTGTCGTCATCGCTCATCGCCGTAGGTTTCCTAATTACGGTTTAGGAAACCATAGGAATTAGGAAACCTTAAGATTTTGGAACTTTAGGATTTAGGAAATCTCAAGGTTTCCTAATTATGGTTTAGGAAACCATAAGGATTAGGAAACCTTAAGATTTTGGAAACTTTAGGGTTTAGGAAACCTTGAGTTTTTGAAACTTTAGGGTTTAAGAAACCATGAATTTTGGAAACTTTCAGATTTAGGAAGCCTTGAGTTTTCAGAAACTTTAGGGTTTAAGAAACTTTGAGTTTTGAAAACTTTAGGGTTTAGGAAAACTTGAGGTTTTGAAAACTTTTAGGTTTAGGAAAACCTTTGGGTTTTGCCCAATCCAGTAAATTATTTTTATTTAATTTGGTAATTTGTCAACACTAATTAATTGGAACTTATTTTATAAATTGTTTTTAAAATTAAATCAATTGATTAATTTAGTTGGTAATTTATTTATCAAAGTAAAAGTTATTGGAAAAATTAAATTTTAACTTAAAATTTGAATTTCGAAAAGGGGATTGGACTTTTGTAAAGACTTACAAATCGGTGGGACTTTCTGAAGAAGAAGGAGAAGATTAGAGACGGCATGAAGATTAGTATTCAAATTACTCAAATTTATTTATTATTCTTTTTATGTGTTGAAATTAGAAATGAGTCATAGAGAGGTTAATTTTGAATGAATGATTAATTATTAATCTCATATCATCATATAAAATGACATATAGAAATAAGAATATGCCAATATCAAAATGTCATGTAACATGTACATGCATCATTGTAGTTTCAATTTATAATGAGTTATAATTTAAATACAGTGTGAATTTTATAAAAGTTATAAATTTTAAATTGTGATTTAAATTCTATAAAAGTTTATAATTTTCAAAATTTGTTTATTTTTTCAAATCTATAAAAAGATATATATTTCTTTGAAAAAACAAAGAAAATCCATTTTTTCAGACACTAAGTGGGAGGGTTGCTTACGTTGAAACATTCCCAATGTGCCAAACGGAAACTTGATAGTGGCAAGAGGATTGGTTTAGAGTCACCCTACCGTCGTCTCTTCAATGGGAGAAACTTGGGAATCGTGTCGATTTGAGTTATCAAGTTGCTTGAGAAGCTAATGCTTGTAAAGAAAGTGGTGAGGCAAGACTATTCCTAGACGGACTGTTAGTTCATAGAAACCTTTAAATCTGATGCGTTGGTTAAACATTTGGACCGAAGCACATTGGAATCTCTCATAGGAGCTACTCAATGGGATAAGGTAACCAAAACCATTGGTGATTGGTTAAGCAAGATGTAGTGATATTGTGAGAAACGTTAGCCAAACAAGAAGAGTCACGATGTGATAGGAGGTAGCTTGGCCGTTGTCCTTAGATGAGACAAGTTATCATTGTTGATCGTAACATTATGAAAGAAATATTTTTATTGGTTTTTTAAATATTTAAGTATTTGCATCATGGATCATACTTTCTCAAATGATTGAGTATTTATTTACACCATTTTATCTATTCTTTTCATTAATCATGTCACTATCCCCACTCTCAACGATCTTAAATGCAAACAAACTTACTAGTGAAAATTACGTAGATTGGAACATAATCTTGATATCGTGCTGATGGTAGAAAAGCACAAGTTAATACTCACTACCCCTTGTCCCCTTAAGCCTAGTGCTGAATCGACTCAAGAGAAAAATGATACCTATGCTTCTTGGTTGCATTCTGATTAGATTGTCAGGTGTTACATCTTGGCATCAAAACATGGAAACCGCCACTGATATGATGTTGTGTGAAACTTCATGAACTGCCGGATGAAACTTGGAACTCTTGTCAGAGAACACATGACGCTGATCATTAGTGATCTGAATGAGATGTAGATCATGGGTGATGAGGTAGATGGCGAGATTCAAGTTGATATGATCCTTGAGACCCTACCATACACTTTTGAAAACTTCAAATTTAATTATTCGATGAATAAGTTGAGGTACTTGCTTTTAGAGCTTATGAAGGAATTGCAAGCTGTTAAGACCCTATTTTTGAAGGGTGAGAGGAAGACTGGAGAGACAAACTTTACTGAAAGTAAGCCTTCCACCTCTAGTGCCAAAAAGAAATACAAGAGAGGTCCAAAGAAAGCTAAGAAGCAGAACTTGAAAGCTGCAAAAGGGAAGGGCACTAGATAGGTGGAAAAGTTGAAAGACAAGTATCATCATTGTGGAGTCACTGGCCATTGGAAATGAAAATGCTTGGGCTATCTCAAGGAGGTATCTTAGGCGAGTTCAGTTTCTGTTAGGGGAATAGATCACTAGTATCGGCTATATCAGTTGGAAGTATTAAATTGTCATTTGATAACAGTTATTTGGTTTTACATCATGTTTGTTATATTCCAGTTTTTGGGAAAAACATATTAGTAGCTAGTTTAATTGAGCAAGAATTTTCTATGATGTTGGTATTTTTAGAAATGATTGCTTAATTGCCACTGCACGGTTGATAAATAACTTATTTTATGTAAAACTAAAAGTTCCAATGATATGTGACACTGAAGTAAATACTGATTTACAAAGGGATAGTAAAAATGTTGAAGTCTGACTCAATTGATCTAACCTACTTGTAGCACTTACATCTTAGGCATGTTAGCCTAGACAGGATTAAAAGACTTGTCCATTGCAAACTTTAAATGTGGGATGACTACCCACATGTGAATCCTGCATAGAAGATAAAATGACCAAGAGACCCTTTTTAGCGAAGGGTGAAAGAGCCACTCAATGACTCAAACTCATACATAGTGATGTATGTGGGCCATTGAATATCCAAGCAAGAGGAGGTTATGAATATTTTGTAACCTTCACTGATGAGTACTTGCATTTTGAACACGTTTATCAAATGCATAAAAATTTTGAAACCTTTGAAAAGTTCAAAGAGTACAAGGCTCTGGTTGAGAAGATATTAGAGAAACAAATCAAAACACAACAATCCGATCATGGTGGAGAGTAATTGCTAAGAGAGTTCTAAGACTTTCTAAAAGAAGAAGGTATTCTTTCTGAGCTTACAACAACTGCCACTCCAGAATAGAATAATGTGTCAGAGAGAAGAAATCAAACTTCGATGGATATGATTAGATCCATGATGAGTTACTCACTCCTCCTAGATTCGATCTGGGGATATTCCTTGGAAACAACAACATACATTCTAAACTAAGTTCCATTAAAGATGGTGCCTAGCACGTCATATGAAAGATGGAGGGGACTAAAGTCATTCGTAAGTTATCTTAGGATATAGGGATGTCTGGCACATGTACTAAGACTGAAGACAGGCAAGTTGTCCAGTCGATCAGAATTATGATTGTTTGTAGGATATCCAAAGGGAACGAAGGGATACGTCTTTTATAGTCCGACCGTCAAGAAAACATTCGTTAGCACAAATGTACATTTTATTGAGGAAGACTATATAAGAAGTGTAAAGCTAAGAAGGACACTTGTGCTAGAGGAATTATTGAGTGGGAGGACACCGACGCCCCAATCAGGGCATGTTCACGATTCAATGATGGAAGAACCACAATAGAGGATGGAGCCTATGTCGCCTTGACCTAGTGAGAGGGTTGTGAGATAACCTTATAGGTACATGTCTTATGGAGATGCCTTGATAACAGTCTCAGATAAGGATCATGATGAACCTTTTCCAAGTCACAGGCTATGGTTGGTCCTGAAGCAAACCTATGTCAAGACAACACGAATGTTGAGAAATAATCGATGTACTCAAACAAAGTCTGGAAGCTAGTAGATCCTAGTGAATGGGTAAAAATCGTAGGGTGTAAATAGATTTATGAGTAGAAGAGATGTCCAAATAGAAATGTCGAGACATTTAAAGCTAGGCTTGTAGCCAAGGGCTACAGCCAAAAGGAAGGTATTGACACTGAGGATACCTTCTCACCAGTGGCCATGCTTAAGTCCATCCGAATCCTTATGTCCTTTGCTACTACCCTCGATTATGAAATCTAACAGATAGACTTCAAGACTGCATTTCTGAATGGCAATCTTGAAGAGCACTTTTATATGGCTCAACCAGACGGGTTCATGGAAAAAGGACAAGAGGGCAAGGTTTACGAACTGCTGAAGTCCATTTATGGCTTAAGCAAGCAACCTAATCATGGAATATCAGATTCGATGAAACTATCAAGTGCTTTGGTTTTGAATTGTTAGTGGATGAACCGTGTGAGGATAAGATGATACATGAAGGTGGTTTTCTAGTCTTGTATGGGGATGATATTCTACTCATTGGGAATGATGTAGGAAAATTGTCTAATGTCAATGTTTGGCTAACAAAACAATTTTATATGAAGGATCTTGGAAAAGCTGTATTTGTCTTAGGTATTCAAATATTTTGAGATTGGAAGAACCGACATTTGACACTGTCTTAAGCATCTTATATTGATAATGTGATGGATCGCTTCAGTATGCAAGACTCCAAGGAGCAGTCTCCCTAGACTCCTCAAGAAGAGGAAGACATGAGAAAGATTTTCTATGCCTCAGCCGTAAGAAGTCTCATGTATGTGATACTTTGCACTAGGCCAAATATTCGTTACACTCTGGGCATGGTGAGTCGTTTTGAATCTAATCCTAGACTCGAGCATTGGAATTTCGTGAAGCATATCCTCAAGTATCTTAGGAAAATGAAGAACTACATGCTTGTGTATTGAGGTACTAACTTGAATATGGTGGGTTATACCGACTTATTTTCAAGCAGACAAGGATTTCAGGAGGTCCTCCTCAGGAACGGTGTTCATCCTGAATGGTGGAGCAGTAGTACGGAGAAGTATCAAGCAATCTTGCATTGTTGATTCTACAATGGTAGCTGAGTATGTGGTAGCTTGTGAAGCTGCAAATGAGGCTGTTTGGCTTTAAAAATTCCTAAAGACTTTGGAAGTTGTTCCAAAATCTAACAAACCTATGACATTTTATTGCGATAACAGTGGGGCTATGGAAAACTCAAAGGAATCGAGGAGCCACAAAAGATCCAAACACATAAAGCGTAAGTATCACCTCATCAGAGAGATTGTTCAGCGTGGAGATGTTGTAGTAACACACATATCGATGGTTAACAACCTGGCAGTCAATTCCTGAAGACATTAAGTATTAAAGTCTTCGATGGTCATCTAGAGGGCATGGTGATACGATATTGTACACGTCTACTTTAGTCCAAGTGGGAGATTGTTGGAATTGTGTCTATAAAGTAGGGTGTAATAACTATTTATGAGTATTTAGTTATTTCTTTGACATTTATGTGTTACTGAATTATATGAATCAATGAAAGTTTTATTTAATTAAAGAGTGTTTATAATTTACTTAAATCCTGGAACTATTGTCAACTTAAGAAGAATAAAGACAGAGGTGACTTCCAGACAAACTTTTCTAAAATAGTTTAGAATGTTATTCGTAATCTAAGGATCGATTGGGAAATCGAGTCCGATTACGACTGTTAGGTTGAACTAAAGGTGGATTATCTTGGGTCATGGGAGTGGAGACTCTAACGGTTGACCTATACATGTTATAGAGCATGTTGAATGGACCAGTAATAAATTTATTTGGAGCAAAACTATTTATCTAGCTCTAAATCTAATTATTACACCTTAAGGGTATTTTCATGATTACCTTAATTCTAAGGTGGATACGAAACTTGACTTAGTTACTTGCAGTCTTTGATAAGCCAAAGGAGTAAGTTCAAATTGCTAGATCGGCTGTTGGGATCATGATTTAACTATGGTGGAGCTATATGATTAACATATATGGAATTCGTGGTGAGATTACAAAATGCAACAATCACCTTATGCTTTATGGGTGTGTGAATAAATAAACCTGGCCAAGTACTTGATGAAATGAATCAATGAATAAGACATGGCGAATTATGCGAGACAATTCACTATTATGTCTTTTTTATTCACATCAATAAAGGAGTGAAGGAAATAATAACAAGAGGGGTAAAATGGTAATTTTACATCACACTCTTGTTACTGATATTCACGAAGGGTAACATAATAAAATATTTTGTGGACTGTGAAATAAAAGTGTTTATTTGCACCAACAGAAAATGTAGTGCGCATGTATGAAGAGTTTACCGGCATCGGACCTATAGTGGAGTCGTACGATGTCAAGATTAAATAAGTTAGAAATTTATAGAGATAAAATCGCCGAGTATTTAGATTCTATAGCTTTATTCATGTGAGTCCATTCAATCTCAGAAGTAGCTCGTAAGGATAAGAATTAGAAACAACATCACTTGGACCAAAAACGTGTTTTGGACTAAGGTACACTTCCCGAACTTATATGTGATGGGTGTCATCACTAAAGTAGTGAAGAGACAAATTAATTTTTCAAATTATTTCATTGGTTATTTTTTAATTATTAGATAATTAGTAAGCAAAAGAAATTAATTAATTGATAGGGATCAATTTAATTTATCATTTTGGATTGATGAGTTTGAACACAATATTGGCTCTAGAGAATATGTAAAAATTGCAGAGGGCAGTGTAGGGAGGATATTTTCACAATTTAAAATATAAGGGTATATATTTGTAAATTCCATAATCATTATATAAGGGATGGCATAAGGGTTGTCTCATAAGGTGTGTTGACAGAACCATAATCACGGTGTGTGATTGCAAAGGGCAAGAAAAAGGTTTTCTCTCCCCTTAGAAGTTGCTGCCGATTTCTATAGAAGAAGAGGAAAAAATTATTTTTCTTCCTTTGTTCTTTTGAGAGCCCACACTAAGTTCTTGACAAGATCCTTGTGAGATATACTTCTGAATCCTACAAGTGCTTGTTGGTGTGAGATTATTTGTAGTCCCACGAAGAACGAAGAACGTGAGACGAGTAATTGGATTCCACCAAATTAAAAGTTATCTGATACATGAGAGGTACAAAATTGTTTCTACCTATTCTAAATACATTTATCAAAATATGCATGATCATAGAAAAGGTTTTATATTTAATATCATTAATTTTTCGTCAAATTGTAAAACCCAATCTAACAGTGTGCCCGTCGACATTTGCTAGATAAGAGATCTCCTCCCCCCCCCCCTCTCTTTCTCCTCCATTTAGGAATAACATCTTATATTGATATTTTTTGAGTAAATATACCCTTGCGGAAAGAAAGTGTTGCAAAAATATTTGTTAACGACTTTACGACTATCTTACAAGTCCCCAAAAATCGAGTTTCTATGACATGCCATAGAGAATTCAACAAAAAGTGATGACTGGCGAGGCACTCTAGCCCGGTAGTCGGGATAAACAAAAAAGGATGACTGGCTAGGCAATCTAGTCCAGCAGTCGGGATAAATATAAATGATGACTAGTAAGGCGTTCTAGCCCAACAGTTAAGATAAACGAAAGTGATGACTGAAGAGTCCCCCAAGTCGACCAGTCGAGATAAACAAAAAGTGATGACTGGTGAGGCACTCTAGCCCGGCAGTCAGGATAAAGAAAAAGTGACGACTAGTAAAGGCCCATGCGCCGACCAGTCAGGGCAGACATAAATCAAATGACTGACAATGCAATCTGGCCCGATGGTCCGGATAAAAGGTGATGACTGGCAAGATTCTCAAATTCACCAGTCGAGATTAAGCAAAAAGAAATGTATGGCCGAGCACCCGAGCTCGCCAAACGGGACCAACAATCCAGCCAGAATGGAAATGCATGGTAAATATCGAGGAAGTTCATCCTCCAAGAAGACTCGTAACGCAAGACTAAAACATCTACGATTAAGTCTACACAAGTTATTGATATTCATGAAGGATAATATGTTAAAATATCATGTGGATCATGAAAAATATCAATATAAGATGTCATCACTTTTTGTTTATCAGAGCAGGCCTGAACAACCCGACCTTCTACAAAGGAAATAATCCCCTGAGGTAAAAATGGGAAAGGTTTTAGTCCACCTCAAGGACCACACAAGTAAGGGACCATAATGCTCCCATAAATCGGATAGACAAAGGATAGCAAAGATATGACACCCGGTATTGTTGGAAATATGTCTATAAAGTAGGATATAATAACTATTTATGAGTATTTAGTTATTTCTCAGACATTTTGTATTGTAGAATTTTATGAATGAATGAAAGTTTTCTTATTAATTGAAGTGTATTTGTAATTTACTCAAGTCCTGAAACTATTGTCAACTTATGAAGAGTAAAGACAGATGGGTCTTCCAGAAAAACTCTACTACAATAGTTCAGAACGTTCAAAGTCTTAGGATTGACTGAGTAATCGAGTCTGATTATGACTGTTAGGTTAAACCAAAGGATGTTGATCTTAGGGCATGGTGGTGGAGACTCTGATGGTTGACCTAAAAATATTGTGGAACATGTTGATTAGACCAGTAACAAATTAGTTTAGAGAAAAACCATTTATTGAGCTCCAAATCTAATTGTTAAAGTCTAAGGGTATTTTCATAATTACTTTAATCTTGAGGTGAATATGAAAATACCCTTAGACTGTTGGGATCATGATTCAAATATGTTGGAGTTGCGTAATTCACAGATATAGATTTTTGTGGTTATATTGCAACAGCAACAATATCACCTTATGCTTTATTGATGGGTGTGTGAATAAATAAACTGGGCCTGGTACTCAACGGCATGAGTCATTTAATAAGACATTGTGAACTGCACGAGGCACTTCACTGATATGTCTTTCTTATTCACAGTTAATAAATGAGTTAAGGAAATAATAACCAAAGGGGTAAAACATTAATTTTACATCTCACTCTTGTTATTGATATTCATGAAGGATAATATGTTAAAATATCATGTGGATCATGAAATAAAATAGTTTATTTGCACCAACAGAAAATATAGCGCGCATAAATAGTAGGTGTTGTCACTTAATTAGTGAAAAGCATGTAATTAATGTTCAAATTAATTGATTTGTTATTTCTTTATTTGATATTTAGTAAACAAAAAAAGTTAATTAATTAATTACTTGATGGAGATCAATTTAATTCATCAATTGGGATTGATGAATTTAGACACAACATTAACTTTAAGGAAATATATAAAATTTTGGCAATTGTAAAGTATAGGGGTGAATTTTTTATAATTTTACATATAGGGGTATATGTCCAAATTTCATAAATTATTATATAAGGGATGACAATAGGGTTGCATCCCTAACCTTACACAGTGTGTGATTACACAAAGTAGAGAAAACATAATTTCTTTTCCCCCATGTGTTGCCGCCTTGTAGAGGAAGAAAAATTTTACTTTTCCTCCTCAGTTGTTTTGAGAGCCTAGACTTAGTTCCTAATGACGTCCTCATGAAATATACTTTTGAATCCAACGAGTGGTTGTTGGTGTGAAGACTAACTCGATTTCTATGAAGGACAAAGAACGTGAAGACAAACAATAAGATTCCACCAAGTCTGAAAGTCTCGGATACACCAAAAGGTATAAAATGGTTTCTACCTCTTTTGAATACATGTAATTAAACATGCATAAACTAGTATGTGGTTTTAATTTTTAATAAGATTAAATTGGTTTCAGAAAAAAAATATGTTATTCCACCTACGAACCGTTCGTGGTTCAATGATTTCTCTTCAAAATTTTAAAACTTGATCCAATAATTGGTATCAGAACCTTAGTTTTTTATTATGTATATTTAGATTAACACGTATGTATCGATGGATGTTGAGATATTAGCATATTAGCATATTATTGTGTATGGTAGATTCAAAATAGTTTTGAATATGTTTTACAAATGGATCCCGATCTATTGGCTCTAGGCATTTTGTTTTTTTAATTTTAGAATTGATGTACACCAAAATTGAGGCATATGATTTTATGTAATTTATTTTTGTTGCAAAAGTTGTATTTTTTTTATAAATTTCATGTAAATCGTCGCCGCCTCGAAAACCACCGCCATCACGCCTTGCCGCCACACCATGCCACCACCCCACGTCGTTGTCCCCCGCTTGCTGCCGTCCGTCACTGTAAATTGCCGCACCATAGGTTTCCTAATTATAGTTTAGGAAACCATTGTATTTAGGAAACCTTAGGGTTTAGGAATCTTTTAGGTTTTGGAGACCTTAGGGTTTTGGAAACTTTGGGTTTTGGAAACCTAGGGTTTAGGAAAACATAGGATTTTGGAAACCTAGGGGTTTAGGAAAACATAGGATTTTGGAAACCCTAGTGCGCATTGGGCCATTGGGCTATTATGAACCCACTAAGCCTTTTGAGGTATTGGACTAAGCAATGGTGGCGTGGCCTAAATAATTTGTAGAGATTTGGGATTCTATTTCAAACTCAATTCAGTCCCTAAAAAAATTTAATTTTGTTTAATTCGGTAATTTTTCAACACTAATGAATTGAAGTTTATTTTATAAATTGTTTTTGAAAAAATCAGTTGATTAATTTACTTGGTAATTTATTTATCAAAGTAAAAATTGATGGAAAATTTAAATTTTAAAATGAGACTGGACTTTAGTAAAAAGTTACAAAGTGCTGGGATTTCCTGAAGGAGAAGGAGCAAATTACAGACGCCATGAAGATTACTTTATAAATTAGTTGTAATTTATTTATTATTCTTTTATGGGTTATAATTAGAAATTAGACAATATGAAGGTTAATTTTGAATGGATAATTTATTATTAATCTCATATCATCATATCGCATTCGATATACAACTAGGGATATGCCAATATCAAAATATCATGTAACATGTACATGCATCATTGTAGATTAATTTATAATGGGTTATAATTTAAATACAATGCTAATTTTATAAAAGTTATAAATTTTAAATCGGGATTTAAATTTATAAAAGTTTATAATTTTTGAAACATGTTTTTTCAAATTAATAAAGAGTTATATTTTTTGAAAAAGCAACCAAAAATCTATTTTTTAAAAAACTAAGTTAGAGGGTCGTTTACGATGAAAATTTTTCAAGGTCCCCAACGCAAACTTGGTCATGGAACAAGATATAGCTTAGAGCAGCTCTCGCGGTCCTCTCTTCATGGTCCACTTTGAGTCTTCAAGTTTCTTGAGAAGATAAGTCTTGTAAAAGAAGTGGTGAGGCATGGCCATTCTCAGACGAATAGTTAGTTCATAGTAACATTTAACGCCGATGCGTTGGTTAAACACTTAGACCGAAGCACATTGAATTCCCTCATAGAGGCTAGTATATGAGGCTAAGGTGACCAAAATCATTGGTGATTGGTTAAGCTAGATGTAGTGACATCTTGAAAAGCGTTAACCAAACGAGAGAAGTCTCGATGCGATAGGAGGTAGCTTGGGTGTTGTCCTTAGATGAGACAAGCTATCGTTGTTGATCGTAACATCATGGAAGAAATATTTTTCATTGGATTTTGATATACTTAAGTAATTGCATCATGCATCATACTTCCTAAGTAATTGAGTATTTATTTATACCACTTCATTTATTCTTTTCAGTAATCAAGTCTTTGTCCACACTCTCAACTATCTAAACGCGAACAAACTTACTGGTGAAAATTACATGGATTGGAAACAAAATCTTGATATCGTGCTGAAGGTAGAAAAGCACAAGTTTCTACTCACCACCCCTTATCCCCTTGAGCCTTTTGCTGAATCGAGTCAAGAGGAAAATGAAGCTTATGCTTATTGGCTACGTTCTAATGAGATCGCCATGTGTTATATCTTGGCTTCTATTAGCAATATGTTGCAAAAACATCTGAACATGGAAACTATCGCTGATATGATGTTGAACATCACCGAAATGTTCGGTGATCAGGGTCATCAAGCCAAACAGACAGTTGTGCTAAACTTCATGAACTGTAGGATGAAACCTAGAAATCCTGTCATAGAACATATGATGTTGATCATTAGCTATCTAAATGAGATTGAGATCATGGGTATTAAGGTAGATGGTGAGACACAAGTTGATACGATCCTTGAGACTCTGCCTGACACTTTTGAGAACTTCAACTTAATTATTCGATGAATAAGTTGAGGTGCTACTTCCTGAACTGATGAAGGAACTGCAAGCTGCTGAGACCCTATTTCTAAAAGGAAAGAGGAGGAAGGCTAGAGAGTTAAACTTCAATGAAAGCAAGCCTTCCACCTCTGGCGCTAAAAAGAAACACATGAGAGGTCTGAAAAAGACTAAGAAGCAGAACTCAAAAGCAGAAGGCTTGACGAAGGAGAGTTCAGCTTCCGTTAAGGGAATAAAGCACTAGTATCGGTTGTATCAATTGAAACTCTTAAATTGTCAGTCAATAACAGTTTTTTTATTTTACGAGATTTTTATTATATCCCTGTTTGTTGGAAGGACCTTATTTCAGTGGCTAGTTTAATTGAGCAAGGATTCAGTTTGAATTTCATTGATAAATATATTGGTATTTTAGAAATGATTGCTTAGTTACTACTGCATGTTTGATAAATAAATAGTTTTACATAAAACCAATAGTTTCAATGATATGTGACACTGAAGTGAATGTTGATTCACAAAAGGATAGTAAAAGGCTGAATTCTGACTTAAGCGATCTGCCTATTTGTGGCACTTATGTCTTGGGCATATTAGCTTGGACATGATTAAAAGACATGCGAAGGATGATCCTTTGTAAACTTTAAGTGTGAGATCACTATCCACATGTGAATCGTGTATAGAAGCTAAAATGACCAAGAGACCATTTTTAGCAAAGGAGGAAAGAGCCACTCAATGCCTCGAACTCGTACATAGTGATGTGTGTGGGCCATTGAATATCCCAGTAAAAGGAGGTTATGAATACTTCATAACCTTCACTGATGACTACTCATGTTTTGATCATGTTTATCTAATGCACCAAAAATCTGAAAAGTTTGAAAAGTTTAAAGACTATAAGGCTGTGATTGAGAAGCAATTAAAGAAACAAATCAAAACACTATGATTCGATCATGGTAGATAGTACTTGCTAGGAGAGCTCAAGGACTTTCTTAAGAAAAAATGTATTCTTTCTCAGCTTACAGCACCTGACACTCCATAACAGAATGGTGTTTCAGAGAGAAGGAATCGAACTTTAGTGGATATGGTTAGATCCATGATGAGTTACTATCCCTCCCAGATTTGTTCTAGGGATATGCCTTGGAAATCTCAGCATACATTCTGAACCAAGCTCCGTAAAAAATGGTACCTGGCACGCCATATGAAAGGTGGAATGGAATCATCCATTAACCACCTTAGAATATGGTGGTTCCTAACACTTGCTCTGAAACCGAAGACAGAAAAGTTGGCCAGTCGATCAAAATTATGCATGTTTGTAGGATATCCCAAAAGAATGAAGGGGCATGTCTTTTACAGTCCGATTGACAAGAAAACATTCGTTAGCACGAATGCACATTTTCTTGAATCCAAGAAGCACTCTTGTGCAAGATGGATTATTGAGTGGGAGGACACCGACTCCCCAATCAGAAATTGTCCCTGATTCAGTAATAAAAGAATCACAGTTTGGGCCAGAGCCTATGGAGCCTCGACATAGTGAGAGGATTGTGAGACAACCTCACAGGTACATGTCTTATGGAGATGCCTTAACAACAGCCTCAGATAAGGGATCATGATGAACTTGTATCCTACTCACAGGCCATGACTAGTTCTGAAGCAAACCTATGGCAAGAAGTCATGAATGTTGAGATACAATTCATGTACTCGAACAGAGTCTAGAAACTTGTAGAACCTCCTAAAGGGGTAAACATGTAGGGTGTAAATGGATTTATAAGAAAAAGAGAAGTCCGAATGAAAATGTGGAGACATTCAAAGCTAGGCTAGTTGCCAAAGGCTACACCCAAAAGGAGGTATAGACTATGAGGATACCTTCTCACCGGTAGCCATGCATAAATCCATCTGAATTCTCCTGTGCATTACTACTGCCCTCGATTATAAAATCTGGCAGATGGACGTCAAGACTGCTTTTCTGAATAGCAATCTTGAAAAGTGCATTTATATGGCTCAACCAGATGGGTTCATGGAGAAAGTCCAAGAGGGTAAGGTTTACAAACTACTGAAGTCCATTTATGGACTTAAGTAAGCGTCATGGTCGTGGAATATTAGATTCGACAAAATTATCAAGAAATTTGGTTTTGAACAGTTAGTGGACGAACCCTGTGTCATAATAGGAACATAGCATGACTATATAATGTAAGGATGTGTATAACTGTATGGCTTAGAGTGTGTGACTGCACTCTTTATGTTGGAAGGCTGTAGGATGTTGCAATCATGAGACTTTTGAACCAAGTACGAATATAGTGCACCCATTCAGTGTAAAGATACAATGCGACCATGTCATGATTGTATAAGATCATGGTACAAGTAGAGTCATCATCTTGTAATTTTCAAGTCTGTGAAACTAGTGCTACTGTCAAGGAGCTGCTATTATGACAAGGAGCTGCTGCCAGCCAGTTAGAGGCGCGACGTGAATGTTGAGGTGTCATTATGTTGGTGCTAGAGTAAGGAACCTACTTTGGGGGCATGTTTGGTTCGCGGTACGGGAAAAATTGTCGAGGATGTATTTTTTATACCTTACTTCATTGTTGGAACAGGAAAGCAGGAGCGTGGAATATTAGATTCGACAAAGCTGATACACGAAGGAAAAGTGGTTTTTCTAGTCTTGTACATGGATGATATTCTACTCATTGGGAATGATGTAGGAAGAATGTCTGATGTCAAGATTTGGCTTGCAAAGCAATTTGATATGAAGGATCTTGGAGAAACTATCTTTGTCCTAGGTATTCAAATCTTTCGGGATCGGAAGAATAGACAATTGGCACTATCACAAGTATCTTATATTGATAAGGTGATAGATCGATTCAGTTTGTAAGACTCCGAGAAGGGATATCTTCCTTTTAGGCATGGAGTCAGTCTCTCCAAAGAGCAGTCTCTCATGATTCCTCAAGAAGAGGAAGACATAAGAAAGATTCTCTATGCCTCAGTCATAGGAAGTCTCATGTATGTGATGCTTTGCACTAGGTCAGATATTTACTACGTCGTAGGCGTAGTGAGTCGTTTCCAATCTAATCCTGGAATTGAGCATTGGAATGTCATCAAGCATATCCTTAAGCATCTTAGGAGAACAAAGAACTACATGCTAGTGTATTCAGGTACTGACCTGAATATAATGGGGTATACTGATTCTGATTTCCATGTAGACAAGGATTCTAGGAGGTCCACTACACGATCGATGTTCATCCTGAATGGTGAAGTAGTTGTATGGAGAAGTATCAAGCAAACTTACATTGCTGATTCTACCATAGAAGCTGAATATATTGTAGGTTATGAAGCTACAAAGGAGGCTGTATGGTTTAGAAAATTCATGAAAACTCTGGAAGTTGTTGTAGAAGCTGACAAGCCCATGACACTTTATTGCGATAACAGTGGGACTGTAGCGAATTCGAAGGAACCAAGGAGCCACAAAAGATCCAAGCACATAGAGCGTAAATATCACCTGATAAGAGAGATTGTTCAGCATGGAAATATTGTAGTAACACAGATATCAACGTCAACAACCTGACAGATCCATTCATGAAGACTTTATGCAGTAGATTCTTTAGTGGTCATCTGAAAGGCATGGCAATACGAGATTGTACACGCCTACTTCAGTCCAAGTGGAAGATAGTTGGAATTATTCCCATAAAGTAGGGTGTAATAACTATTTCTGAGTATTTAGTTATTTCTCAGACATTTTGTATTACTGAATTTTATGAATGAATGAAAGTTTTCTATTCATTATAGTGTATTTGTAATTTACTCAAGTCCTGAAACTATTGTCAACATAAGAGGAGTAAAGACATATGGGTCTTCCAGACAAACTCTTCCGAAATAGTTCAGAACATTGTTCGAGGTCTTAGGATCGACTGGACAATCGAGTCCGATTATGACTTTTAGGTTGAACCAAATGATGCCGGTCTTAGGGCATGGGAGTGGAGACTCTAACGGTTGACTTAGACATGTTGTGGAACATGCTGAATATGCCAGTAACAAATTAGTTTAGAGTAAAATAGTTTATCAAACTCTAAATCGAATTGTTACACCTTAAGGGTGTTTTCATAATTATCTTAATCTTGAGGTGAATACGAAGCTTGACTTAGTTACTTGTGGTCTTTGATACGTCAAATGAGTGAGTTTGAATTGCCGGACAATACCGCAATTGTTGGGATCGTGATTCAACTATGTTGGAGTTGCGTGATTCACAGTTATGAAATTTCATGGTTAGATTGCAGCAACAAAATATATCACCTTATGTTTTATTGATGAATGTGTGAATAAATAAACTGGGTCCGATACTCAGTGACATGAGTCATTGAATAAGATATTGTGAATCGTACGAGACACTTCACTGATATGTCTTTCTTATACACAATCAATAAATGAGTTAATGAAATAATAACTAGAGGGATAAAATGATAATTTTACATCCCGCTTTTGTTACTGGTATTCATATGTTAAAATATCTTGTGGAACGTGAAATAAAATAGTTTATTTGCACCAACTACAAAATGTAGCGCGCATGAATCAAGAGTTGATTCGGCCTCGAACTTATAGTAGAGTCGTTCGATGTCAGGATTAAATAGATCGAGAATTTATGGAGATAATAAATTCATCGGATATTTGAATCTTATAATTTTATTCATGTGAGCCTATTCGGTCTCAAGAGTAGCTCATGAGGACAAGAATAGAAAAATAACATCAGTTAGACCAAAATGTGTTTTGGACCAAGATATATTTTTCGAACTCATAGATAGTAGGTGTTGTCACTTAATTAGTGAAGAGCATGTAATTAATGTTCAAATTAATTGATTTATTATTTTCTAATTATTAGATAATTAGTAAATAAAATTAATTAATTAATTAATTGATGGATATCAATTTAATTTATCAATTGAGATTCTTGAATTTAGACACAACATTAACTCAAAGAAAATATGTAAAATTTTGGCAATTGTAAAGTATGGTAGTGAATTTTCGGTAATTTGACAAATATGGGTATGTGTGAAAATTTCATAAAGTATTATATAAGGGATGGAAACACGGTTGCATCGATAACCCTACATAGTGTGCGATTACACAGAGTAGAGAAAACACAGTTTCTCTTCCTCTCCAGTGTTACCGCCAAAATTCATTTTAGAGGAATTTTTTTTTCTTCCTGAGTTGTTTTGAAAGTCCACACTCAGTTCCTAACGTCATCCTCGCTAAATATACTTCTGAATCCAACAAGTAGTTATTGGTGTGAAAACTAATTCGAGTTCTACGAAGGACTATCAATAGGATTCTACAAAGTCAGAAAGTCTCCGATACAACAAAATGTATAAAATGGTTTCTACCTCTTCTGAACACGTGTAATTAAATATGCATAAATAAGCATGTGGTTTTAATGTTTTGTATGATTAAATTGGTTTTAGAATTTTTTTTATATCCCACCCACGAAACTTTCATGGTTCAATGATTTTTTTTTCAAATTTTTAACCCCTGATCCAACAGGCACAATCCTCAGAGCAACCGAGAAGCCAAAGGTAAGTGCCTTACCCAGGCCAAATCAAAGCTCGGGGAAGGTAAAGCTAAAACCACTCAAGAGATCGAACGAAACGTAGATATCAACAAAGAGATGTATGTCGAGCATCTTAGCTCACAGACGGGATCTAGCCAGAGTAGGAAAAACCTAGCTAGATATCGGTAAGGAGATGTCTACCGAGCACCTCAGCTCGTAAATGGGATCTAGTTAAATCATGAAAAGTCTGGCTAGATATCAATAAAGTGATGTCTGTCAAGCGCCTTAGCTCGCAGAAGAGATCTAGCCAGAGCAAGAAAATCCTAGCTACATATCGACAAAGTGATGTCTGCCGAGCACCTCAGCTCGCATATGGGTACTAGCCAGAGCGGGAAATGCCTGGCTAGTTATCGATAAGGAGAAGTCTGCCGAGCACCTCCGCTCGATGACAAGATCTAGACAGAGCAGGAAAAGTCTGGCTAGATAATAACAAAGTGATGTCTGCCGAACACCTCAACTTACGGATGGGATCTAGCCAGAGTAGGATAAGTCTGGCTAGTTGTCGACGGGATCAAGCCAGAGCCGGAAAAGCCTGCTAGATATCGACAAGATGTCTGCCAAGCATCTCAGCTCGCAGATAAGATTAAAGGTATAGCCAAAGCAAGAGAGTCTAGTTAGAAGCCAAAGACTACTTGCCGCAGGATAAGTCCAGCCAGACCAGTCACGTATGGCTGGGTGATGAAGGAAGGGCACTTGACAGGCTTGCAAGGAAAGGCGACTATAGGCAGGACTCGCGGCTAGGAGGAGAACACTCCATCCCACCAAAAAATAACAATCATTTGACCAATCTCTAAAGGAAAAGAAATTTATGCTCGTATCTCGACTAGAGTAAGGACGTCCCAGAATGGTAACCTGCCGGACCAGGCCTTCCAAAAATGACCCACTCCCTTAATGGGGGCAACGCATTGAAAAGGATCAGAGCTGTTTTTAGGTGCACTTAGGCTCAGAGTCTTAGCAATGCCACGACTCAAATTAGCAAAAGTAAAAGTACGACATTCCTCAGCCAAGGAAAGTAAGAGTCTCTACTCAAGATGAGCAACTCGCGACAAAGAAAGATAAACCAAAAATAAAAGAGCCAGAAGTATAAGAAATTGATTCACATTAATAGGCAAATGTTCCAAGTACAAGTTAAGTATAAATCTTCTCGACAAAGAAGGACTAGCCCCCTCCAGACTAACTTGAAGGAAAGAGGCCCTCTAGGTCCGGGCCAAAGCACAATGAATCCCCAAACTCTACTTAGAGCTTGAAGGCCTCAGTTGCTCTACTCTCAAGGTATACTCCAAGATAGGCTAGGAGTGGGATCAGACCAATATTCTTCAAGATGAGGATGAGAAATGCTTCAATCTTCCCACTTAGGAAGAGAGAAGAAGTCGGTATCCTTACTCAGATTCGAGGCTACCCCAAAGAGAGTAATCATAAGAGATGCACCCACTAGGAAGGCATGCTGCGGCAAGTAGTTGGTGATCTGAAAGGACTAAAGGTGGCAAAAGGAAAGGAGCAGTGATGAGGAAGAAGGTAGGATGCAGTCGAGGAAGTTGCCTCGTCAAACGCCCAAGGGTGATGCCTCCGAATAGGCTGCGGATCGCCACTGAATGCAATATCTTGTAGCAGAAGAAGCCTTGCAACTTTGAACTGACAGATACTGGAAGCAAAAAACCCACTGGGTAAGTTTTTCGACGGCAAGAAAAATGAAATGGATGGCACATTAGCAACTATGAGGTACGACATCTAAAGGAGGAAAGGAATGAGAACGAATACCCTAAGGAAAGGCCATGAGATCAAAAGAGGATGGATCTTCTCTAGTCAGTTTTAAGGAAGCTCGAGTTGCACAAATCCGGGCACATGCGAAAACATGGATAGAGCTCATAGAGAGAGCTTGGGTAATCCTAAGCAATGGATCACTAATGCCCGCTGAAAATAGCGCCCAACAGGTCTCATCGCGGTTGCAGAATATCAAATTAGCCTCCGTTTGGTAATTGATATAATTTTTGTTATATATTGAAAGTAGTAATTCTTAATATAAATAGGTTCTCCTCCCATTCATAATATAAATAGGTTCGAAAGTCATTTTTCTTTCAATTCGTTAAGGATTATCAAAACGAATTTGCTTGTAGCTTTTAAGCTAGCGCTTGGTATTTCTCAAAACTAATTCACCTATTTAATTACATGGTATATATGTCATCATTCTTAGTCTTTCCATGAATGGAAGCTAATAATTTTTAACTTTTAATTTCTAATTTATTTTTATTCTATCCAGATTTTTTATAGCATCAACATGATTTGTTCATATATATAGTTGTGCTCTTTTTTCTTTCTTAATTTTAGAATCCACGTTTGCTTTAATTTAATTTTCCCAATTTTTCATAATTTTCTTAAATTTGTGAAGGCTAATTATCCGTAATCAATATATCGTTCTACTCTTTTTTTACAGCTAAAGATTTTACTGCCCAAACTTAGGTTACAAATGTGTAGAAAAGAAAATTAAGTATAATAAAATCTTATTAATTAATATTTTCCTATCATTTTTTACTAGAAATAGAATATTATTTTATATAATTTTTTACTTCTAGATATGTAGATGATTGGAAGATTAAGTTCATATTTATAACTGTAAATTGTAAAAATAGTAAGAAATCAGTTTTTCCCTCTACAATATGTTTTGAGTAGTTCACACTTAAGTAGAAAGTTGAATATCCTTTCGAATGTATTTTTTAAAATTAATGAAATATGAGTTTAATAATTTTATTTATATGCACTAAAAAGTCATTCAAAAAATTTTAAATCAGTTTATTTAATAATTTTAATTATATTATTTTTGTATAAATCGGTGTGGAGCACAGGTATTTCAGTAGTTATAAAAAAAAAAAAGAGAAAAAGATAAGCACAATCAAAACAGCAAAACAACCTCAAATAACTTCAGATATGATCATGATATATTGAGATGACCCAAAAGTTTAGGACTCTCACAGACCTCTGAACTTAACACATTTGTCCCCAACGGTAACTCACTTCAAAACCCCATATTCTCCACCATTTTCGCTTCCTACTTAAAACCTTAACTTTTACTCAGTCTCTTCTACCTCCACCCAGCTAATGCGGAGTATTTATTAGACTTCTTCCTTCCCAACGGTTCTATTATCATTTATCTATATTCTCCTGCTTCTTGAATACTGATTACTGAGATGCTGCTGATTCTGTTAATAATAACAATTCTGGTTTGGTGAAGAAAAAAGAAATATGACCCTTAAGGGTGGCACAAGCCAAGCCTGTGCAGCGTGCAAATACCAAAGAAGAAAATGCACAGTTGAATGCCCTTTAGCCCCATATTTTCCACCTGACCAACCAAAATTGTTTCAAAATGCTCACAAGCTGTTTGGTGTAAGTAACATATTGAAAATCCTAAAGAATTTGGAACCAAATCAGAAAGCAGAGGCTATGCGCTCTATCATTTACCAATCCAATATTCGAGACAAGTTTCCTGTTCATGGTTGCTGGGAGGTTATCTGTTTACTACGTTATCAAATTCAGATGGTGGAAGAAGAGCTCCATTCTGTTCATTCACAGCTTGAGATGTATCGTCATCATCAACTTTCATCTGTGCCTGAAGATGATGTCACTTCTCAATTAGAACTTGGTATGGGATTGACTAATAATGGCCTGCAATTGTTTAACCATGCCTCCTCACATCCACAGCCTTATGCTACTGCTTCCCTGCCTGAATCCCAATTCCAAAATGTTGCTTACAGCTGTGCTGCTTACTTGGATTCCAAGGATTATTTTGCAAGTAATATGTGGGTTCAGAATCTGAATGCTAACAACATTACTTTTAGTAGTAATACAGTGGCAAATCAGGTCAATTTGGTTAAAAACAATGACGAGATGCAACCATTCTTTGATACCATTGATGACAGATATTCATGCATTGATTCTAAAGAGGCTTATGAGACAAGGTAACATATCAATTAAATGATACATGCTCATTCATTTGTTTTACTTGTGCTCCTATTATATATATAAATTTACTTATGCTCCTATGGTAAATGCTCCTATCAGGAGACTAGAAGCCCAGTGGCTATTGGATTGCTTCTATACCAGGGGAAATGGGTCGAATCCCACTTAGTGTTAATTTTTTCCAAGTTTAATAATCTTTTTATGTAGTTATTATCTTTTATTTAAGACTTAAAACATATTTACTAGTATGAAACAAATTATTAAACCTACTTTGTATAATACAACAACCCAAAAGTAAAATATTCACAAAAAATAAACTGTATTTCGTATTATAAAAAATAAAATAGAAAATAAATTAAATAAAGGCACATACTTGTGACATAATATTTAATAAGTTATAAATTACACTTTTGTTTGAAATTAGATGTTGCTAGGTAAGTTATAAGTCATTAGACAATACTTTCATATGTATATTTTTTATGCTTTGTCATACAATTGTAATTTCTTGTTATATCGCTTTATGCAATTCATTATATTTGTCTAATTTTATTTAATTATTTTGAACTTTAATTACTTAAATGTCATAAATGTCATAAATATCATATTAATCTTTGCAAGGATGATTCAAATGAATGTAATTTCAAATTGTTGAAACAAAAAAAGAAAATATGTAAAATGTATTATAAGGAAGGGAACAACTCAAATATATAATTCAGGAGAAATTACACTTTTGTAACTCAAAATATCACCGATAAACGCTTTAAACTTAAAATTATAAAACATTACAATTTAAACCCTAAACTATCTTAAACTCACAATAAAAACCATAACCCTAACTTTGTTCAATGGCATTAAAATTAATCAAAACGACGTCGTTTCAATATTTTGAGATTTTCTTCTGCAATTTTAATTTCTTCTACGATTCCTCTCTCTGCCAAATTTCTATGAAGTAATTTCAAGGGTTTTCTTATGTGATAGAATTTTCTTGTAATGGGTGTACCGATTTTGGGTCCGCTTTTATTTATCATTGTGGTCGTTGCCAGTTGATCTTCATATTCAATGTGCTACATTTTCGGAGACCGTTGATAGAAAAGATCATGGACACCCCACTTCTTCTCTTCTATTCTATGTTTTCTTGCTAGGAATTGGGGAAGGGAAATGAACATCGGGTCACTAAGGCTCTCGAAGAAGAAAAAAGATATGGAAGAGAGTGTTAGTATGGAGAAGGGGTTTTGGATGGTTGGGGATGATTGGTGTTAATATATAGTCTATCTCAAAAAAATTAAAATGACATCGTTTCAAATAAGTTAAAACGAAGTCGTTTTGATTAATTTTAACGCTCATTTAACAGAGTTAGAGTTAAGATTTTTATTGTGAGTCTCAAATAGTTTAAGGTTCAAATTGTAATATTTTATAGTTTGAGGTTTAGAGTTTATTGGTGATAATTTGATACACAAATTTTAATTTTCCTTATAATCTATAACATACCACGTATTTCAACAATTAGATAACCTCGAACCAGTTTATTTTATTTTTAAATTTTATAAAATATGTATATTATCAAAGTTATGATTGAAATAATTTATTGAGTTAATTCGGATAGTACTATTATTATTTAGATGAGATATATTCTTTTGTTGTTTAACAAAAACATTAAAGTACACATAGGGCCCCTACAAAAAAATAAGTCTAGATCTGCACATATGTACGTCACTAGATATGAGAGGTCCGGTTATCAGGATTGAATATCAGGCCTCTTTTTCTTTTTTAGCTTCCTAAAAATCCATTCAACAAATAAACAACTAGGGAGGTTTTTGCCTTCCTATTACATCTGTTGCGAAGACAATTGAATGAACCTTTACTGATGGAAGATAGTTGATCCCTTCACTGATGGAACGAGTTTTTCTATCGTTGCCTAGCAACAGTAAAACCTACAGTTGGGTCAACTATTTTTGAATTAAAATATCAATTTTTTTTACTTTTTTCTTAACAGACTAGGTCCATTCAAATCTTACTGAACGAATCATATGTAAGATCCCCTCTGACATTGCCTAGCAACGGAAGAGAATCTAGATTCTGTGCCGACTCCCCTCTTGCAAACTTTTTTCATAGTTCTTTCTCTTTGAATCAAAGTAGCAATATTACAAGGTAAAAAAGAGAACATCATCACTACTCAAGCTCTGACCATTGTTGTATTTTATTCATAGCATCAACATTTAAGTTATTGCTCCTTTTAACCCACTTAATATTGCATTCTGAAACCAGACACTTTTCATTCTGATTTCATCTAAAAAAATTTGAGTCTCCATTTTCCACATTTTTCCACTTTCCACCAATTGCACAACCACTTTACAATCAGATTCAATTTCTATTTTTTCCCAACTAGCTTGTCTTTCCATATCCCATCCTTCACTGATAGCCAATAGTCTACATGTTCAACACAGGAGGACAGAACTTTTCTATCGATGAAGCATATAGCAGCTCCATCAGATCCTTAACCCCAACCCAATAGCAGAACCTTTGAACTGCTTGGATTAATTAATTGTTAGAGAGACATCACAATTAATCTTCATACTGTCAAGATCAGATGGTTCCCAAGCAGTATTAGTCAGATTAGCTATTTCATTCAGCATATCTGATTTGATTGAAATCTTCTTAATTGCCTGCCAGTAAAAATCAAAGGATCACCTTGCTGCTTCCCTGGATTCTACAGAATTCACCACTTTTCCTTCAAAACATAAATGTTTCCTCCCCTCTAAATCTATCGGCAGAGAAAACAAAAGAAAGAGACCGCCTCTTAACCATCAAGGACATGATTGCACATTAATTTTAGGGGAGATATACACCAAACGAGTTCACTCTATCTACAATTTACCAGCATACGATCAATTGATTACAATATCTAAGTTTTTAACTAGGTGCAAGAGTCAACATTTTCCTCAATTAAGAACAAGTTGTCATCGGCAAAAAAGAGATAAGATATATATGGACTACTTTTCTTCAAGTTTCCATCTTCCACAGTTTTATTGAGACAACTTGATAGGAAGTCATCAACCATTATAAATAGATAAGTTGATCAAGGACACCCTTGCCTTAACCCACTTTTTAGCTTAACCATAACACTTGGACTCTCATCATAATCCTATACCATACAAAAGAGACACAAGACATAATCCATTGCACAATTCTCCTAAGGAAAGCCCATCTTTTTCAGCAAGTTTTCTAGGAAAGACCTACTCTGGCAGCTCCTAGATCATATACTTTTGTCGTATCAATTTAAGATCCCCTACCTCCTTTCTACTTTTCTTCTTGCTTTTATGTGGTAAAAAACTTCTATTTTATAAGTAAGAAATATATAACAAGAATCAAACCCCGAGGATTATACAAAAATTACAAGAATCAAGGGATAGGAGACCAATAATAAAAAAAAATTGGTCTCGTCAAATCTAGAGAAAAGATCTAATCTTTACAATGGTTTACAAAAAAATTAGAAACTTTGTCAAAATAATTTGAAGTTCCCTAAACAATTCGTCGATTCCTTTCAGCCCAAACTGTCTAGAAATCACCTAAAGGAATCAATCTCCATATTCCTTCTTCTCCCTTACCCCATTCCCAAAGAACCATTAGTTAAGAGCTTCTTTAACTATGCCTAGCATAACCCAATAGATGCTCGCTCTCCTCAACACTCAGGCCCAACACTTGTATGAGTAAGAACAGTGCACAAATATGTGATTGTTATTCTTCTCATGAAACAAAGAAAGTAGCACCTATTAACCAAGTGGTAACCATTTCTTTATAACTTGTCAATGGTTAAGTTGGCTTCCCAAACCATAGTCCCCCCGACAAAGCAAAGTGTAGGAGAAATACTCATCTTCTAAACGAAGCAGTAGGACAGTCATTAGGCTCTATAATAGATCTGAAGTAAGACTTGACCAAGAACGCTCCACCCTTTGAAGGAATTAACAAGACAAACTCTACCCCTGAGGGGTGAATTTCAGCTCGATAGATGATGTTTAGGAGGTTTAGGAACATCTCGATCTCCCAATCATTGCGACCTCTAACGAAGATAAGCTCCCAATTTATCTAATCAGAATTTTAAAAAATATGAAGCCAAAGGCTGCTTAGAAGGCATAAAATGAAGAGCGAGGGAAGAATGTATGTAAGTTTGCCTCCCCATTCCATAAAAAAATATTAAACTTAATGTGGCTCTGAAAACTACTCCATCTTCTCCTGAAAATCTTCCAGAGACTACAGCCTAACAACGAAGGACAATTCCTCGTCATCCATTCTCCTTCCTCAGCATCATACTTAAGCTCAATAACGGATCTTTGTAGAAAAAGAATTCTGATTTTTCTATTTCATTATTTTTCTTTACAATCCATACTAGACTATATATAAAAAATTAGGTTACACTAACCTAGGAAAGATCACAACTAATTTTCTTATTACAACTGATTTCGTTAATTTTAGGACTAGGTTATTAGCCCTGATTTTATCTACCAAATATTTCAGAATATCCCTAATATCTCTCTCCGAGATTTCCTACACTCCCTCTCAAGCTGGTGAATATAGATCATCCATTCCTAGCTTGTTAACATTCTCATGAAACATGTTGGTACACAATCCTTTTGTCATCAGATCTGCAAGTTGAAGCCTGTCAGAACATATGGAGTGCAAATCAGTCCACCATCTAGCTTCTCTTTAATAAAATTTATTTCTATCTCTATATGTTTCATCCGGTCATGTTGCACTGGGTTGTGGGCTATACTTATAGTTGATTTCTTGTCACAATATCTTTTCATTGGTTTGCTCCATTCAATTTTCAAATCCTCTAGGATAATTTTTACCCATAATAATTCACATACTTCAGCTGCTATAGCTCTGAACTCTGCTTCAGCGCTTGACCTTGTAACAACATCATGTTTCTTACTTCTCCAGGATATGAGGTTTCCTCCAAGAAAGGTACAATAGCGCGAAGTTGATCTCATGTCGACTGGTGACCCTGCAAAGGTCGCATCTGTATAGACTAGCAGATCAATTTCAGATCCATTTTTGAATAAAATTCCCTTCCTAGGGTGTGCCTTTAAGTAATGAAGTACTCGGTAGACTGCCTATAGGTAAATTTCTCTAGGATCATGCATAAATTGACTAATAATACCGACTTAGTAAGCTATATCTGGCCTAGCATGTGCAAGATAGATGAGTTTCCCAACAAGTGTTTGGTACATCTCTTTGTCCACTGCTTTATCTCCAAGAGCCTCACTTAATCTATGATTTTGTTCAATGGGAGTTCCAACTGGTTTGGTAGCTGTCATGTCTGTTTCTTTGAGCAGGCCTGTAATATACTTTTGTTGAGAGATTAAAATTTCATTCCTTGATCGAGCCACCTCAATTTCAAGGAAATACTTCAATCTTCCTAACTCTTTTATTTCAAATTCTCTTTTAGACACCCCTTCAAGGCCTCTATCTATATACTTCATCATTTCCTCTCATTATAATGTCATCCACGTATACAATTAAAACAATGACTCCCCATGAGGCCGAATGCTTGATAGAAAGCGTGTAATCCCCTTAACTTTTCTTGTAGCCACCAACTATCATTACCTAGGAAAACTGTCCAAACCAAGCACGTGGAGATTGTTTCAACCCATATATATCGACAAACCTTGTTCTTGTCAACCCCACTAAATCCTGGTGGAATGTTCATATAAATATCCTCTTCTAATTCTTCGTGAAGGAAGGCATTCTTCACATCATATTGCTACAAATCCCAATCAAAATTAACAGCCAAAGATAACAAGATCCTCACTGTATTCATCTTAGCTACAAGAGCAAATGTTTCTTGATAATCTATTCCATATGTATGCGTGTATCCTTTTGCAACTAACCTCACCTTGTAGCATTCTAGGGACCCATTTGATTTATATTTTACTACATACACCCACTTATAGCCCACTATTTTCTTGCCTTTTGGTAAATCAACCAATTTTCAAGTCTCATTTTTTTCTAATGCATCCATGTCAGCTTCCATAGCAAGTCTCCACTCGCTCTTTGATAATGCTTCAAACAATGAGCTAGGAATAAGAATTATGTTTAAGGTGGAGAGAAAACTTTGATGGCTTGGGGAAAAATTCTCAAATGACACAAAGTGTGACAATGGGTATAGTGGTCTTTTGGTGCATTCTCGGGGTTTTTTTTCGTAAAGTAATAGGTAGTTGTAGGTCCTGGTCAAGGCATGGTGGTTCAGGATTAATAGAAGAATGGTTTGTTTATTCACTTACCACATTTCTGGAGCTTGGTCCAGAGGATTGTTCTTGCCTTGTAGTCACAATGTCATCTCTTTTTCTTGCATACACTTTGTCCAACCAGAACCAGTCATAGATTTTTCCATCTCCTTCCTTTTTATCTTCCAACTCATCAGATTGTGAAATGGACTTATGATGATTTTGAGACTTAGGTTTAGATTGCTCAAGATTGGTTAACTCTAGAGGTGGAAAATTTGACTCCTTATCTTCAAGAGTATATAACTCTCCCTGAAGATAAAAAGTGGTGAAATAGGACTTATTTTCAACAAATGTAACATCCGCAGAGATACAGATTTTTCTAATAGGTGGATGATAACATTATAACCCTTTTGTGTAGATGAGTACCCTATGAAGACACATTTAAGAGCAAGAGGATCTAACTTACCACGGTTATGACTATGAATATGGACAAAGCAGGTACACCCAAAAATCCTAGGGGTGAGATTAAAGGAAGATCTAGTATCAGGATAGAATTTGGACAGATTTTCTAGTGGACTTTGAAACCCCAAGACCCTAGAAGGAATTCTGTTTATAACATAAGTTGATGTGAGTATATCTTCTCCCCAATATGTTTTTGGTACATTTTGTTGAAACAGTAAGGCTCTAGTGCACTCAAGTAGATGTCAATTTTTCCTTTCTGCCACTCTATTTTGTTGTGGAGTGGTGATATATGATGATTCATGTATAATTCCTTCCTTTTTGAAATACCGACTCAAGATTTGATTGAAATAATCACGATCATTGTCCAAACGAAAGTGTTTTGTCTTGGTGCCAAATTGATCTTGAATCATTGTATGAAAGATAGGAAAAATATAACTCACATCAGACTTATTTTTGAGTAAATAGATCCAAGAGACTCTTGTGCAATCATCGATAAATATGACAAACCCCTTAGACCCTGAGATGTTTGGGACAATCGATGGCCCTCAAATCACTATGAATTAAAAAGAAAGGAAAAAAAGATATTTTATTACTGATAGGAAATGGTACATGAGTGTGTTTCGCATACTCACAAATACCACAATGAAAAGACTGAACATCAAATCCCTTAAACAAAGAAGGAAATATATTTTACAGCGTAGGAAAAGACACAGGACCTAGACACCTATTATGTAACCATACGACATCTTTATTGGAAGACGAAATTATGTAGACAGGGCAGATTTACTGAATTTCGGTTGACTTAAAGTATCCAAGTAATAGAGTCCATTATGCTCCTTAGCAAGTCCAATCCTCTTCCCCGAGCCCTGGTCCTAAAATTAACAATGAGAATCATGGAGTATAACACAACCAGTTAGATCTTTGGTAAGTTTTTGTGTGGAAACCAAATTTGTTGATGATTGGGGAACATGGAGAACATTTTTAAGCATCCATGTTGGGGTAACTTGGACATCCCCCCTATTCCTGCTACTGTAGTTGTAGAGCCATCAGCAACAGGGCAAGGACTATAGGTATTAAATTTATTTGAAATATGAGTCATATGGTCAGTAGCACCAGAGTCCAAGCATTCTTAAGCTCATTACCTAAAGCATTTAACCCAAGAGAGATGAGAGCCTTACCTGAAAGTTTCAATGAACACATACCCTAACTTGTGGTTTGAGAATGAGAATTGTTAGTTGCTGATTTTTCAACACTCCCTAACATACTTCTAATCTTCTCAATTTCCTCTATATTAAATCCTCCAAACACTTGAGTTGAGTCTTGAATCGACACATGAGTCTGCCTTTGTTGTCCACCCCTTTGTCCCAATTCACGACTGCTTGTGGATGGTTTCCCATGCAATTTCCAGCACCGTTCTTTGGTGTGTCATGGTTTCTTACAGTATGTGCACTACAACTCATCGCAATTGTCTTGTACACTTGGACGGTTAGTCTTGTTTGGAGCAGTTTTGTCTAGTACCAGCTCTTGAGGTTTAGAGCTTAGAAAAGCAAAATTTTCGGTTGAAGAAGACTCTAACATAATGCCCCTGCAGCTCTCTTCAAAATGAACCAAGGATATTGTTTCGATTAAATATGGGAATTCAGGTCTGTCAAGAATCTGAATTTGTACAAGATCAAATTCAGAATTTAGGCCAGTCAAGAAATCAAAGACTCGTCCCTTTCTATAAACTTTTTGATAGTCACTGCACATTTGCTACAATTCAAATAAATTATTTTGTAATAATCCAGTTCCTGCACTAGTTTTGGAGAAAATTAGCATACTCTGTCACTGTTCTTGACCCATGTCCATAGCCGGTTGTCTTTGTCTTGATATCATATATAAGAGTTGCATCGTTAACCTTGGAATAGGTCTGATGAAGAGCATCCCAAATCGCCTTTGTTGTGGGGAGAAACATAATATATCACTGATTTCGGGGCTCATGGAATTCCATAATTATGACATGATCATTGAATCCTTTTCTTCCCACGCTTCAAATCCAACTTTTCCATTCTCCGGCACCGTCTCCAATAGGTGACCCAATTTCCCTTTTCCTTTCAGGAATGTTCGAATTAATTGAGACCACTTCAAGTAGGTTTTTCCATTCAATTTGTATGTTGCCTGAATGTTCTGAAGCTCTGTTGTCCTCCGTGTAATCTGTTCTTCCTCCACTGTTGAAGACAGTGGTGGCGTTGAAGATGAAGTATCCGTCATAGTTGAATAGGATCAAATAATTGGTGAAAGAGAGGAATCGGAAATAGAAACAGCAATGAAGACTGAAGAGAATAATTTAGGGACCAGCAATTAAGGCTAGGATGATCAAGAATCGACAGTAATGTTTTCCCCAGAAACCCTAGCCACACGGTGGTGAAAATTTTCCAGAAACCTTAGCTAGGCCCTGATACCATGTAGAAAAAGAATTTTGATTTTTCTATTTCATTATTTTTCCTTACAATCCATATTAGACTATATATAAAAAATTAGGTTACACTAAACTAGTAAAGATCACAACTAATTTCTTTATCACAATTGATTTCCTTAATTTTAAGACTAGATTATTAGCCATTATTTTCTCTATCAAATAATCCAGAATATCCCTAATATCTCTCTCCGAGATTTCCTACAATCTTCAAATGTTGTCTTGTTCTGACATGAATTTTCACAACCTTTTTATCAGGAAGAGAAAAATCATTAAATCTTATATCCTTGATACCCAAGCCCCCTTTATCCTTCAATACGTAGATTTTGTCCCAACTGACCAAGTGAACTTTATGGCCTTCTGAACTAACCCTTTTGAAAGAGTCTCTCATTATTTTCTCTAATTTGTAGGCTACTGATCCTGGGATTCGAAAGCATGACATGTAGTAAGCTGGGAGATTGGATAAAGTGTTGTTGATCAAGATAAATCTTCCCCTTTAGAATTATAAGAACCCTTCTAACCTGCCAGATTCTGCTCAGATCTCTCAATTACTTGATCCCAAATGCTTTTACTTTTTGGATTAGTACCTAAAGAAATGCCAAGACAGGTACTAGTAAGCCTACCTATCTTATTGAGGATGTGTGCTAAAGGCTTCAAATTGTTGGCGTTACCCATGGGGATCAAGCACTCTTTGCCATGTTGATTTTAAGCCCGATAATTGCCTAAAAGAGTAGGAGAGTACACAGCAAGTGAAGTTAGTTCTCTTTCATAGCCTCGCAAAAGATAATGGTATTGTCAACAAACAAAATTTAATGAGAAACCCATTTCTGTCTGTTGCAAAACCCCTGAAAATATCTAAAGAAGACATCTTATTTCACATTATGCTTAAAGGGTCCATGACCAGCAAAAACAAAAACAGAGATAATGGGTCCCCCTGTCTTAAACCCCTCGAATTCTTAAAGAAACCCTCAGGGGAGAAGTTGATAGGATAAAAAAGGAAGGAACGGAGATACAACAATCTATCCAAGAAATCTATCTGCTACCAAAGCCTATTTTCTTCTTGGCATCGAGGATAAAGTTCCAATTCACGTGATCATAGATTTTTTCTATATCAAGTTTACAAGTGACTCCAGGATTCTTTAATATCCATCTGGAGTTTATACACTCATTAGCAATCAATACTGCATCAAGGATCTGCTTACCCACCAGAAAAGTATGTTGCGAACCCAAAATAACCTTATGAATCACCTTCCTCAATTTGGACGCTCGATTTTTTGCCAAGATCTTGTAGAAACTATTTACAAGGCTGATAGGTCCTATAGTCCTTAATGGACTTGCACCCCTAGTTTTAGGAATTAAAACCAGGAACATTTGATTAAAGCTTTTCTCAAAACATGCATTATGGAAAACGAACTTCATGCACTCCATAATTGCACCCCTAGTTTTGGGAATTAAAACGAGGAACATGTGATTAAAGTTTTTCTCAAAACATGCATTATGGAGAAAGAACTTCATGCACTCCATAATATCTCCTTTCAACAAGTCTCAACATAATTTAAAAAATGCTAGATTAAAACCATTCGGTCCTCGGAGCTTTATCATCATTCATCGACTTAACAGCTGCCACTCTTCCTCGGAGAAAGGAGACTCCAATCGATCAGCCACTTGACTGTCTAGTTGCAAAAAGAAGACATGTGGTTAGGTCTCCATTCTTGAGTTTCCTTCAACAACTTCTCATAATATTTAATGATATTGTCCACAATAAGATACTCCTCCTCAAAGACCTCCCCATTAATAGAGATGCTGCCAATAAAATTGGACTTCCTCCTATCACAGTTGGCGGTTTTGTGAGAATAAATAGGTATTATGATCTCCTTCCATTAACCATTACGCTCTCGATTTCTGTCTCTAGGAGGTTTATTCAGCTAGAATAATTGTCTCTAGCTCCCTTCTAAGGGCCCTTCTTCTCCACAACTCCTTAGTCGATAAGGCTTGAGACTCTTCAAGACTGTCTAGATTTGATAATTCGTCAAGAATAGATTTTTTCGTGCAAAAATACTACCGAACTTCTCTTCATTCCACCTTTTAATATCATCTTTCAACATTTGAAGTTTTTTTGGCCTGCTTAAAGTTTGGTTCCCCCTTACGGCACAACCCTCCCACCATTCAAAAATAAGCTCTTTGAAACCTTCAACCTGCAACTACGAATTCTCAAAAGGAAAGGGGGGTTTCCTTTTGGATATCATGCCACACCTCAGGATGATAGGAGAATGATCTGAGGTAGTACTAGGGAGGCAAGACTGCCTTATAAGCTGAAAAGTTGATTCCTAGGCAAGGGAGAAGTAATAGGAAAAAATGTTTAAGTCTGTTGACCATGATTTTGGAGAAGAAATAGGAAAAAATGCATAGAGCAATTGACCTGAATTGAGCGGGAGTCTCCAGTCATTGCACCTTAGGGTTAATTCATAATTGTAATGTTTGTGTCATTCATTTAGTAAGATGTGAGACCTCTTTTGACAAGCTGAAAAGGACAGCTTTATTAATGCCTCATTGATTTTTCGTTCATGAACACATAAAATCTTGTACCTTTTTGTTTGACATTAATTAATTTAATAAATTATTGTTTGTTATACATATATGCAGCTCGGAATCTTCAATGAGAGACACGACACTGTTTATTGAGCATGTTGGAGAAAACGAATTGAAGAATGCTGCTGCCTGCTTCAGTCTTACCAGTCCTAACTGATACTTCAACCACATAATAGTTTGCTTCCTTATTCATTTATTTGTTTCTTTTTTCGTTTAATATATATATTTTTAGCATTCCCTTAAACCCTCTATGTTCATAAATTTGAACTTTAAACTCTTCTCAAGTACTTATCTCCAATATCCTTGTTTTTCTAAAAGAGAAATCAAGATATTTCCATTACAAAATTGTTTTTTTTTTTTTCATAATAACTAGTCAAATACATTTGATTCATTTTTCTTTCTGCAGAAACCTACACAATCTTAAATCTATAACAAAAAAGAGTTGTAAACAATCGTATTATTCAATTTCAGACACAAAATTGAAAATGATTCACAGAGGCCTGGTATTATATGAGCCACAATTAGGACATTTGTGGTAAATCCAATGGAATGGTGAACTTCCTCGCTTCTCACAATCATGACATAATATAACCTGCAGTTTTCGTGAGGCTAAATATATATAACATATTTTTTAAACATCTGATACAGTAAAGAAGGTTTTTGAGGATGTGATGTCAGAAGAAAAGATATGTGAACTGAAATACCTGAGTTTTCCCTAAATACTCGTCCGGAATTTTCTCTTCTGCCAATAGTGCATCCAACATCCTAAAGTACACCTGTGAGACAGTTCCACAATTTTGACGACTTCAAGACCACTCACAACAGAAGTTATATAGTTTGAGCGACATAACATGATTAAATTAAATGTGATATTAGTCAGACATTTTCAACATTCAACCCGAGTTTTTATGATAGTTGAAGTTGAAACAGCTCACCAGCCATTTAGATTGATATCTTGAAGCATGCACGTAGTTAAGAAACACTATATAAGGATATCATGTACTCGTAATCAATTGATTTCAAGATTGGAAAAGTAATACTAAGCTAAGACTGCAAACGAACTAGTCCATGTGTACTGGCTTTTGGTTTTTATGGTCAATTTTGGGGAAAATGTTATGCACAAAAACAAAAGATGAATAATGTTTGAAAAAACAATATAGAGATGAAGTTTTTGTGTTTGTTAGTGTTTATAATAAAAAGTGCTTTTATACATTGAAATAACAGTATCTTAGTTCATAATTATGTCATACATGTTCTCCTAAGAAGGACTTGCATATATTTTAAAGTATTTTCATGTGCATATAGAAGCATTTTAGAAAACAAACTTGAGCATGCGCTTCTTGTAAAATTGCTTCCACATACCAAAATTTATTTCAAACAACAACATTTATTAAGCATATATGATTGAAGTGACATTTTTTTAGTGCATTAAAATACTTCTAGATGAAGCGCCCTCGAAAAATGTATGTTAGTTGACGGAGTGCTAGGCGAAAAAGAATCATTCTGTTAGTATTATGCAGCTAAAATTAGAAGAGCAAGAATGAGTAGAAATGCTAAAGATGATAAGCATATGCATTATAATAGACGTTTGTGTGGGAGTAAATGGGAATTAAGCTACACCATGTGTAGTATGTGAAAAAAATCTTCCAAATGAAGGACAAAAGAAGTAAAATACAACATATCTGGTAACTAACCTGCATATCTCCAAGTGACTTGCTACAGATGGGGCACGTATAGTGAATGTAGGTGTATTCCTATGAGCAGAATATGTAATTAAGCTAATCTCTCAAAGATGTAAATTTGTATCTGAAAAGGAGAGAATTATGCAAAGGAAGTACCCGAAAACAATTTGAGTGCATTAAATGGCCACAAGCCAAGGCCTTAACTGGAGAGGTGGACGTGAATATGAATTCATGGCAGATCGGGCAGTTATCCTCAAAGCATTTTTCTCTACATATATGAACAGAGAGGGAACGCGCCATGCAAGCATTGCAATTCATGCAGTGAAAGTAGTCGATACCCAAACCCTTCCCTACTCGACAGAGGTTACAGTAAGGGCAGTGATAAATTTCCCTGTTAAGAAATTTTCTTTTAGAAACTCCATACTTTTTTCATGAAGAAAGAAGACTCAAAACTGGTTAACCAGATTGCTGGATAATAGATTCTAGAGCTTTGTTCTATAGAAATGGCGATTAAAGTTTATGATGTTTTGGACATGAGATTCCAGAAAAGTTTCCACTTTGGTGAAATCTTACTTCTAATGAATGAAGCCCTAAATTGTGGATTACACTATCTTTTAATGAAGTATTATGGATGCTATTCTACTAAAGCAATTTAATTTTTCAAAGTGCATAGTTTCATTAAGCATGAGCTAAGGAACTCTGAATTGCTATAACTAACATGTAAGTATCACGACGCACGTCATTTAAACTAGTTGCATGCAATTTCTTCTCAAAAGAAAAAAAAATAAAGCAAGACAACATGAATAAATCACCTTTCGTCATCAAATAATTTGCATATCCTGCAGAAGTATCTTGCCATGGACAAATTACCACAAGAGGCATTTGAGCATGTGTTCCCAATAGGCTGAATTGTCAAGCAGTTCATGCACATCATCTTCGTGATAGATTTCCTGCATATAAATGTAAAATATGAATACAGAACCTTTAAGCTTGAACGACATAGCTTACAACTGAAGTCATACTAGCCATACCTATCCATTGAATGATCAGCCATTTCATCGTGGCAACGTATACAAGTATAAAGCTGGTTGCAACAAGAAGCAAGAAGCTTACAGTTTCTTTTATAGTGTTCACAACCAAACGTTTTCTTGAGAGAGTCCCTAAAAGATGGATGCTGACCAGGGACTCCTCCACCATCATCTAAGACATCTATTTCTGAATGAGAAACTTGTTGTTTCACAATCCAACGGCTGAGACAATGTAAAAATTGAAAACTGTTATCAAATTTTCAGAGACACATTGAGGGTATCTTCAGAATGTATTTTAAAGGAGAGGGTAAAAGAATCTCAAAAAATCGAAATGGATGCATATTACTAACCTCATCATTAGGTTCTGTATTATATATGACTTCTTTTGTGTACCTAAGGAAGAGTCGCGTGATACTCTTCTTATTGCAGCCTCCAAATCTTCTTGGCTCATTGTAAGAAGGTGCTCATGATGCTTTGAGTTTAGGCTTTGTTTAGAAAGTTGTTTTGATCCTCTCATATGGTCTTTGAAATCCGCCACTTCACTCTTCCTCTTTTCATCACCCTGACAACCGACTCTTGCACACTCTGAACATTTCTCCTTATCTAGGTCACCACTTAAAAACTTTGCTTCATCATCATCAACATTGCACAATTCTGATTTCTCGACATCCGTTCCAATACATTTCTTTTCTGAGAACTTGATGCTTCCCCCAAAAAGATCTCCGCCAACCTCGTTAAGAGTTTCGGGGGAGAGATATTTTGAGATAATTTCCAAGGGATCTTCAGTCAATGAAGGTGGGGTATTTGATACATCTTCCACCTTACTCCTATCATGCCCCTCCCACCATTCTCCTAACCATTTATCAAACATTGTTTTCCTTGTAGCGTTGCGCCATAAAGTTATCATGTCATGTTGTTCTTCTGGTGTTAAATGTGCCATTAACCATGGTATCATATCTTGTAATATTTCGGCTCTTGTTCTTCCAAGTATAGATCCTATGAGTTGTTCTTGCTCATCAACAGAGAAAAATTCTCTAAATAAGGGCCAAAGTTCGATTTCTTCACGGTCAACATGGTCGGATATCAACTTGTGCAATGACTTACACATATCATGGAGACCTAGACAGAGCTTCTGGTGCCTTTGCATTCTCTGATCCATCTTTCCTGAACCAATACTGAAAACTGAAGCATGCAATTTAGACAGTTCATCTAGAATGAAGGTAACTTTACTGAACTGTTCAACTTCAAATTTGTGATCAATGGTATAAGAGTGGCTAATGTTCTGCACTTTCCCTTTTTCCTCTAATGCCGGAAAGGCAATTTGGTCCTCTGCATCGCTATGGATTTGATACAAAAATTGTACAAGTTGAAATCTCCGTTTGAAGTCATCGAGGAGGCCAACATTTTCAGCCAGTTGAACCGATCCAAAAACGAAGTATTCCAAATCTTTCTTGAGAGCTTTATGGAAGAAAAATATGAGGTCAATTGGCTTTGCATCATTGAGAACTGAAACTTCATGGTTTTTGTCATCATCATGTTTAGTAAAGGATGTCTTCATTGCTTCTGGAAAATATATATGCAGATTGATTTCACTGAAGTATGATGTCTCATACTTTGTACCAGAAGATGATGAGTATGAAAAACTACTCTGCTCCTTGATTGCAAAACTTTGTTCAACTAGCCCAATGGTTGATCCTTTACACGGTTGCACGTTGGAGTTTAAGAATGAGGATCCAGCACCGTCCTTAATTTGTTTATATAAAAGATAATTTCTGGTCTTGAACATGTGTTGCAAGTGCATGCCAAAGTTTTCCACAGAGGTCTTTCCTGAATATCCGATGCGGAACCACTCATGTAACAGGGAGGCAAAAGAATCATTGCCCGAGAAATCTTCACGCTTTATGCTGTGAAAGACGAACCTCAATTCACCCTCTGACAACTGAGCGGAAAACCAAGTAATGACACACTTAAGCAACCCAAGTGGCAACATATGAAGGCTCATGTAGAGGATCCGTTGTTGCAATTTATGGCTGCATTTCTTTCTGATGGCAGGAAGAACCTGATAAAAGCTTCCAATTAAAACAAAAAGGAAAATAGTGTGTTCATGACTATGTGTACAGCTATAGTATCTGCAATTGAAAATCTGATCCAAAAAGAATAAAACTCATTCTTAATGCTCTTTTTTTAAACTCAATTTTAATGCTCTTAATATCAAAAAAAGTTAATTTTGAAAACTAAAAATATTTCTGCTACATACCTTTGTTTCCTGAAAAGCAAATTCTTTGCCGACTCCCATCAAGAAAAACTCGAGTTCCCGGTAGAGTTTCTCCACAAACTTCTCTAGAGGCATGCTATCTTGGAAAGTATATAGCAACAATTGTAGACTCTCAACGCGACTATCATGAAGAAATTTGAAAGAAGGAAGAAAGGCGAAATGTAATTGATTTAACAAAGGGAAAAAGAATTTGTCCAATGCATTACTGCAAAACAGAAACCTTTACATGAGAAATAAAATATAGGGGGAAGTCATATAATAAGAAAGGAAAAGGTATATAATTAATCGGAACATCGTTCTAGCATACCCATATTACCTGTAGAATAGAATGACATCAGCAAGGAATTTTATCTTGACAACTATAGAATCTAGTTTTGAAAAGGTGCTGGATATTCTTAATTGAAATAGCTCCTCCAGACTTTCCTTCAGGTCTCTCATAATGGCACCCTGCCATAGATGAAGACCATCAACTGGGTTCTCTCCGACAGATTCAACAGAAGCCAAATTTTCTTCACGAGTTAATTGACATGAATTCAACATGGGTGACCAATTCAATCCCTCAGATCCATAAGCAGATTGACCTCCTACAATATTTTGATTGATCCCAAAACAGGACTTTTTGTCGCTAGCCAGCCAAGATATTACCACCTTCACAGTTAAACAACAGCCAGTCATAGTCAGGAAAGTAATTAAAATTCATATTTAAGCGAAAAAATAGTTCATATGTTACCTCTTGCAATAGCTTCTCATTGGATGTCATGTCTTCTATACAATGTTTAACTTCTACTTGTTCGTCTGGAGATAGGAAGGAGATCATCCATGGAAAAAGTTCCTCCAACAGTATCACAGGAACACTACAAATGAATTGCCACACAAGTGAGGCCTGTTCTCCTGGGGAGAACTGTTGCATCACCAATGGGAAAACCTGCAATTCGTTTATGATATAGCTATAAAGAAATTGCAGTTCCTCCAGTATCATGCGTCTATATTATTTTATGTCTTATTTTGATATAGCGTTATTGGTATAAATAATTACGGATGTAAACAGTTGTTGAAATAAAATTCTATGACTTCTACATCATGTATGACTTCAAATCACTTCAGTGCCACTTGATGTGTTCAAAGTATAGTATGGTTAGATGAACTTTTTCGTGAAACTAGCATGGCTAGATGAGCTTTAATACTTCTGATGATAAGGATAAGAAAATATAAGATATTATATGGTACCTGCTCTTCTTCTTTAAGCATGTGCTGACACATTGAGGTCTGAATGGTGCCCAAACAAAAGACAAGTTCTTGAAATGGCTTAAGAATATTCTTGTCTTCCTGCTTTAATTCATCTAAACGATGGAAAATGGAGTTGAAGAGGTCATCTATGCTCTCATGTTCAAGTGAATATGCACAAACCACATTTTTCGTACGAACATCTAGTGCTGGGAAGATAACCTGTCAAATGTAAATATTAACTTTTAGTAGTGAAACATTAACATACCTAGACACCAAATATATATATGGAAATTCATAGTACTAAGACCCCACAAAATCTCCCTTTTCTACGGAATTCCCATAAAACTTATGGTTCAATTTATGAACATCCAACGTTACCTTTCAGAATTAAGGAATTCAATACAACTAAAGCATCTAACTTCTCTATTTCACGTCTAACTTTCCAGATTACTAGAAGATTGCAATCTAGACTACCAAAGGATCACAATCCTAGATTCAAAATAGCTTAATTTTAAGTCATTTTTTATTACTTAATTGTTAAAAATAGCTTACTTATGGAGTTATCTAATTTCTTAATCACTAGTTGAAAATTTATCACGTGTTAAGCAATTGAAAATATACGTAGAATTTAAAATCAATAATATTGTTGAAATAAATATATTATTTTTGAAAATAATTGTATATCTAAATTAATAGTAAAATAATAGTGATAATAAATACATTAGCTAGTTTACTATAAAGAAATGTTATTTGAACAATATACAAAGTGATTACTCTTTGTTACATACTATCATATTAAAAAATAATTAGTACTATTCAAAAATATATAACTCAATTCATTTACATAAATTTTAATGCTCCGATAAATATTGTATAATATTTGATTTTATAAGTTTCTAACGAATAAAATACTGTTAACTCAAAAATAATCTTAAAATTCATCGAAATTCATCTATATGGATATTCATGTGTCTATTGCATAATATTATAAAAATATTCAACTTTTCAAGCTATTTAAACAAATTATTACTGAATAAAAAATAATATTCTATTATATGAATTATATTAAAATGAGGAAACTGTGAAAACTCCAAAATGTACTATATTTTAAGGAGGTTTGAAAAGTAAAAACAGATAATCAAAAGTTTCTAAAAACTACGTGCTACAGACGAATTAAGCTACTTAAAATATAAGTAGAATATGAGATTAACAATTTGAAATAAATATAGTGTCTTTGAGAATAATTATGAATATAAATTAAAAGTTAAATAATAGGAATAATATAGTTAAACTGTAATTTGAATGGAATAAGATCAACTGTAGAGGTGAAGTTCTATCCTAGCCGTCCAAAGAGATATGGACGGCTGGGATCAAATGTAAAAAAGTAAAAAAAATTACTTTTTCCCCAAGCAATGATGCACGTGATCTGAGCCATCCAGATCTGATCAGATGGATCTAGATAGTCAAACTTCAGACTCTACTGTTGGGTTGCAACGGTAAAAAATCCATTTTCGATTTGAATAATATACAAAATTACTCATTAATTTGTTTGATTCTATCATATTAAGAAATAATTTAACTTATTTAAAAATATTAATCTCAAATCATTTTTATGAATTTTCAATGTCAAATAAATATTATATCATATTTAATTTTATAAGTTTTTAATGAATATAACACTGTTGAGCCAAAAATAATCTTAAAATTCATCTTTATGGATATATAAGTATCTATTTGCATAATATTATAAAACTCTTCATTTTACAAAGTATTTATTAATAAATTATCATTGAATAAAAAAAATTAATTGCTCATATCAATTATATTAAATGAGAAAATATGAAAACCTTAAATTGCACTATATTTTAAAGAGGCTTTACGGGTATAAGAGAAAATAAAAAGTTTCTCCTATTTAACCTCTTTTAATATAACTAGTAGAAAAGAAAATGCTTTGCACGTGTTAAAGTAATTTAAAAATATAAAACACATGTTAAAGTAATGTAAAAAATTACTACAAGATTTAAAATTAGTATTAACGGTTAAATAAATATATTATTTTGAAAATTATTATAAAAATCTAAAATAACAGTAAAATAAGTAATGGCAAAAATTTTATCTTCTCATAAATTAAATTAAATTATTGTAGATAAAGTGAATATTAATAAGTTACGCATCACTTAGAAATTATAAATTGTCTACTAAAAATTTTCAAAATTAATGAATACATAATCTTAGTAAATGTATATCATAATATGAGATAAAAAGATATCAAATAAATCTGAGAAGAGAGAATCTAATCTTACCATCCGTGTTTCACTATGGATAATGAACAATGGATATTGTACATTTAGTAAAAAATTAAAATTAAAAACCTAACAGATACTAAATTGAATTCATCGTATACCAATCAAAAATAGTTCATGCAGACGGACAATACAACTTATCATTATTTACTAAAACAATGTTCATTGTATATCTCTAGATTTCGTTTTTGTATATTAGTGTAAAACTATTAATTTTTTAATATTAATATACAATATAGTGAATAAATGAAAATTAAATAAGAAAACTAAATCTTATTATATTTTTAGTAGGGTTTAAATGGTATAAAATAAAATCAAAAGTTTCTCTCTTTTAGACCATCTTTAATATAATAAGGTGAGATAATATAAGATAAATGGAGCTAGAAGATTATGATCTTGGATAAACAAATTATAAGCTCATTAGTTCAATTATTAGAGGACTAATAGAGGATTGCAATATTAGATTGCGGGAACCAAATGGTAGATTACTTATTACATGTCAGCATATTTAATTAGTTTAAGATAAGAAATAAACGAAATTGATTTTGATTTCCAGATTAATACAGCTAAGAGGTATCCTTTCATGTATTAACAAAAGCCTTGCAAGTGGAAGTATGATCCTAGACATCATGGGTACCAAACCCCAAAATAATTCCACAGGTGATGTGGAGTTTCTGTTGACACTTGTATTTGAGCTCATTATTTGATCCGCTTTGCAGAACAACATCAGAAACAAGACGTGTGTTCTACCAAAAATGAGCATAACCTTACATGATTATCAAGTGTGGCTAAGGAAATTCCCCCTTCTCTTCGGTTTGTTGAGGATGTTTTTCTCTGCTTGTCGTCGTTGTTAAGTTGTCTTTTTTTCTTTTTTTTTTAATGAAATGTGATATTTTATCTTGAGAGAAGATTAAAACGCCCCCACACTAGATCATGAAAACACAAAAAATTGTTGGTAGATTATGTTCTAGCATTCTGTCGGTAAATATAATTCATTAGATTAGAGTGTAGTGAAAATTTTTCGAGACCCATGATTTTTTTAGTTTTATAATAAATGTAATAATTTTTAATATCTGCTATCTGTAGTAAAATATTTTTTCATATTTAATTTTCTAATTTTAAATAATTTATTTTTTCAGTTTTTTTTATTTTATCTTACGATATAAATTTTTTACGATCTTCCATTCTTTAATTGAAAAACTCTTGTAGATAATTTATCATCTCGAAGTAATGCATGGTTTATTCAAGTTTCATTCAATTGGTAATAATTTTATTACAAATATATCATCTCCAGATGATACATAACCTACTCAAATTTTTTTTATTTGTAATAGTCTAATTGTGAATATGATAAAATTACTATTATTATTTTCTGTTGTTTTAGATTTACGATATTTTGAAAGCTAATGTATTTATTTCAACGTTAATAATAATTTAAAAATTTATTGTATAATTTTAAAAAAATTCAACACGTGCGAAGCACGTACTTTTTGACTAGCGAGATTAAAAATGATATTAAGATCCTTTGACTTTTAACTATCGGTATTTTTTCATGAAATGTGTTCTTTTATCTTGAGAGAAGATTAAAACGCCCTCACACTAGGCCATGATCTCACGAAAAATTGCCATTAGATTATGTTCTAACATTCTGTCATTAAATTTAAATTCATTAGATTAGGGTCTAGCGAAAAATTTTCACTAGACCTCGATTTAACGGTCACTAATATTAACTGAAAGAATTTAATCTAAAAGAATAATTTAGTCTTTTCGTCTTTAAAAAAACAAATTTCATAAAAATAAATAAGATCCTAAAATCATTATTTTCTCATAAATATAATTCACTGTGAAAAACAGATAAAATAATAATTTGTTGGGATGACCGCGACATAATAATAAAAATAATTATTTAAAATTTAATTAATTATTTGATGTTTGTAGAATTATTTTAATAATAATATACTTATTTAGCCTAGTAAACTCTCATTTATGGTCTTTACTTTATGCCATATTTTACCCTTCCTCTTCCTCGTTTCTTTTATTTTTCGTCCCCATTACTTTTTTTTCAACGAAAAATAAAAAGAACAGAATGATACTGACCTGGTCTTCTGCAGCGAAATGATACTTGTAAGCAAGTTTAAGGAACTCAAACCGCCGGAACAACTCGGAGATGAACTCGGGGGCACAAGACTCACTCTCCGACACCTCCAACGTTATGCGGCGGAGTTCGGCGAGCTCCGATCGCAGCGCTTTATGGAACTTAACAAACAAGAGAATTGGAGCGTCAACGAGTCGGACATGGGACAGAGACTCCGCAACAGCCGCCTCCTTCTTCGCCGACGTATCATCTTCCTTACTATCCGATGAGCATTCACGAGAGTTGTCGGCACAGCCGCCCATACACAGAACAAACTCCACAGATTCCGACGATGAAGGCGACGCCCATGAAAGGCGAGAGAGAAGATGAGGTGTTGCGCATCGGGAGAGAATGAAGGAGGGAGAGGTTGGCTTTTGAAGATTGAAGCGGTCTCTTTGAGGTGTGATTTTTCTGTCTCTCTCTTTCTTTGTCTTGAAGGTTTATTTAATTACTATTTCATATTTTAATTTATAATATATAATATATTTAGGTTTTTAGAGTTTTGTTAATGGATCGGTTGAGGAGGATGATGATAGAGACGTTCTACCGAACCGCCAACGGTGAGAAGGAATTGTTTTCTTGTTGACGAGAACGGTGTCTGTGTGCCCAATCGCTGTAGTCTGAGTGTGGGACGTATATCAAGTCTTTGCAATTAAACAAATTATGTTAGCGTGGGTGTCGTGTACAGACAGACCAGACATTTTTTTTATACCCAGCTTACTTGATACTTATTACTCTTCTCTGTCTACTATATCATTTGAGATTGTGTGAAATATAAAAAATAAATAAAATATCTATGTATCTATATTTATCTATATCATATTAAAAAAGAGTTTAAAAGTAAAAAATTTTTAATTTCTTCTTTTACCCTTTAAATCCTCTTAAAATGTCATACAAATTAAGAATTTCACATATTTTTTATTTAATTCCTTTGAAAAATTTTATAAATGGTTTACAAATTGAATATGTTAATAATGTAGTATGTTTGTAATATTGTGTAATTAGGAATGTGAATGTCCGTAAAAATTAATTTCAAGATCTTTTATACACATAAAAATATTTATTTTTTAGTTAATAATAATTTATTGTTAGTACTGTAAAAATTTAAATCATGTAACATTTATGTTATCAGCAACATGAAAATTCATATAAGTAAATTTGGAGAAAGACGCTAGTATATTTTTCAACAATCTATTAATGATGTAATCATATCTAAAGAAGGTATAAATTGATGAAATAAAATTATTTTCAATAATATTCAAAAAGCAATGTCCTATAATATAATTTCAAGTATCTAATTTTTAATTTCACACATATTATCTCATGTACACTATGTTCGAGCACTAAATCTTCTAATATATACAATATCTAAAATTTATCTTCTTACATTTTTTATGAGTCGCTACGTAATAAATATTAGATATAACGTGCAAGGTACCTTATTTGGTGAGAGTCATGCTTTTAACCAGAAATTGTAATTGATATATTATTTAATTCAAGCTCCAATATAAATTAAACTAGTAAATATTAAAATTACCACATTATCTCTTACTTTATACGGAATAAGGGAAATGAGTATGCTTAACTTTTTTTCTATGTAATTGGTGAATCAACTAAGAAACTAAACTTATCACATGCAACACACGCACGTCTACTAGTTTTATTTAGATACACCTCACAATAGCTTAATTGGAGAAGTTCCAAATTTTTTTACACCATGATATAAGTGGCTTCTCAGTATATTATTGTTGACTACATGTAAAATTTTTAAACCATGAAAGAAATAAGGTTATGTTTACTTGTTGGATTTGAATTATAAAATCTTAATGATTTGAATTTATAATTCGAATCTGTGTTTACTAAAATAAGGTTTAAAAATTTATGTGACACTCACCACACTATTGGATTTGAAATATTTGTTTTTAGGGATTTCTAATCCAATTAAAAGTAGGAGAGTACAAATATTAATCCTAAAAAGTCAAAAATAACCCTTTTCAAGTTATCAAATTATAATAAACTTATATAATCTAACATAATCTAAATTATCTAACATAATCCATACATATTTTATATTCGTTGAATATTGAAAACTTAACGTCCATTCAAGCCTTTCCACATTACTTATTTAATTATTTTAGATTTTAAAAACATTAGTTATTTTGTATCTTCAAAATATGAATAAAAATTATATTTTAAAATATATGATAACGGATTATGAAATGTATTGTAAAAAAAGGAAAAATGCTTGGGTATATTATTTAAAGAACTTAGTAGTAAAATGTCGTAAAGTAAAATGTCTTGCAAATTGTCTCAACCCGTAAAGCTTCTAACTAAAGATTTGGAAATGTCGAATATATCATCTACAGGAAAAGGAACTGTCAAACCAATTTGGCAACAATTTAAGATTTAAAACCCATAATAACAATATTCATTTCCTCAACCTTAAAATACTCCATTAAATCAAATCATGATTAATACCTCATTTTCTCTACAAGTTTCACATTTAAAATTTAAAATTTAGTTCCCAACAGGATAAATGGATTTTCTTTCTTCCCAAAATTTCTCTCATTTATTATTCGGTTAAATAACTAGTAGTAAGGATCTAAGTTTAGTAGATCATGTGTCTATAATTACTCAAATAATTTATTGAGAACTTGTAATTAGTATAAAGTTAAATTTTGTAAAAAAGAACTTGTTAGCTTAGAAAATAATAGTTATAATATTGTTAGCTGAGCAGAAATGTGAACCCAAATGTTTGATGTTTGATGATTCAGTCAATTCTATATAGTGATGCATATATTGTTGTGACTTTAATTATTAAATAAGTAAAAAATTTAGCTCACATTTCATTTCATGCTCAGTTATATGCATCACTATACAATAGCAATGCTAATAATTAGTCAATTTTAAAAAAACATAAAAAATGACTCAAGTATAAAAAATAACTCACTGACATGTTTTGTGAAAAAAAATAGGCTTTCACGAGGAAGGAAAAATCCGTGCCACGTGCACCAGTACTGCTCCAAAATTTGATAGTTTATATAATATATACAATATATATTATATATACTTGTGTAATTTTTGTGATATATTTTATATAGACAATATATATTATATAAATTTTGTAGACAAAGAGTTAAAACTTCACTGGCGCGCATGAGTAGTGATTTTTTATGCAAAATTTTAGTTTTTTTTATTTGAGTGACTACTTTTTGTTTTTATTTTATCTTGAACTATTTTTTATTTTTTTCTTAAAAATATCTATTCTTTGAGATGAAATGTGTGAGTTGAGTATAACATTTTTCATTTTTCCTTAGGTAAAGCAAAAAGTAAAAACGAAATAGAAAATACAATTCCAAGCTCAATTATGCACGTAGTCTAATAAGAAAATCCTTTGGACTAAACAAAAAAAGAGTCTCATAGCCCACGCGAGTACAAAAGTGGGATTAACAACAGTCATAGACTTTAGCCTAAGATTGTTTAATTAGTTCTGCCCCAGTAATTAGGGACAAAATAATAGGACTATGTATTTATTACGATAATCAATTTATCGAGTAGGTAATCGGGGAAGGGGCTTAGTTCATGCCGTCCGTACCTTGTCAGCACATGGGATTTGGGTCAACTTCTCTATTTCGTTATTGCAAATAGTTTTTTCTAAACTGGATTGCGTGTGTTGATGAGCATCGCGCGCGTAACCCTCGTGTCTCCACGTTACTTGCCTTCTTTTCTTAAAAATAGATTTGAGATGAAATTAGGTCACATCTAATTGTTCACGTAGAAGTTAGATCTGTTTTTTTAATTCATTTTTCATTTTTTTAATATTTTTCTTACTCAATCTAATCTTTTCAGATTTGATTACACGGAACAATTCATTTCAGGATTTATATCCTTTTTCTCCATATGCTTCATTCTCTTCCTTGTTTGACGACGCACATTTAAATTGTAAAGGGCAACTTTGTGATTAAATTATTGTTTAGGTAGAAGAAACTTAAGAATGATACATTTGTAGAAGACAAACTACGCATATGACCAGTTTCTAAATGGCATATTTGAAATTACCTGGTTTTGAATTTGGTGCTCCGGTCCATAAGTATATAATATACTTTTGGCGTTCTGTATTTAGAACATTTACATTACGTGCATTTAGTATATATACCGTANTATATATATATATATATATATATATATATACATTGGATAAGCCATGTTGAAAATAAGATGTTTGATGTTGCTATACATTATTTTCATTATTTAGTGAACGTAATATATTTATTGTATGTAAGATATTATGTTCTCTAATTAGAAGATATTTACGTGATCGTCTCTTAAAATACTAAGTTCTATGAACACAAAATAGTGAGGTTTAACTTGAATATTTACCTGTAATAGAGGATTCGTGGGGAAGACACGTGTTGACTTTGTTACCAAACAGACGAAGCTTTAGGAGGATTTGGGTTTTAACTTTTTAGGATGATTTGGGTTTGAGCAAGCTGTAGGAATTTTTATCCTAAATCCCTATTACTGCAGTTCACTAATACGTAGACCATATAACATTATAAATATTAGAGTAAATATATCAACCAGAGATAATAATCACATATAGAAGAATGCAAATAAAATAGAAACATGAAATTTAACATGAAATCCCTTTTAAAATGAAGGAAAAAATCACGAGAAAATTTCTGAGTAAATCTTCTACTAGAACAATAATGGATTACACCAATTTCTTTTTTAGATAAATTAGAGGCTTACAGTAATCATAAGATTAATTTTCATCATTGTTAACAATTGATAGAAAATAAAATAGAATTATCTCACTAATATAAGAACTCTCAAGATCAACTGTAGAGATCACAATACGAATACCAGATCATTGAGTATGATCACAAATACATCCTCATATTGCCACTGTCATTATCTCTTCCTTCACGTATTGCCGGCTCACCAAAATTGGTAAGAGCAGATGATCCACAAAATATTTTAACATATTATCCTTCGTGAATATCAGTAACAAGAGCGGGATGTAAAATTACCGTTTACCCCTCTAGTTATTATTTTCTTAACTTCTTTATTGACTTTGAATAAGAAAGACATAACATTGAATTGTCTTGTATAGTTCATCATGTCTTATTCAATGATTTCATCGAATATTTGGTCAAGTTAATTTATTCACAGACAAATCAATAAAGCATAAGGTGATATTGTTGCTTTTGCAATCTCACCACGAAATTTTCATATATGTGAATCACACAATCCCAACATTGTTGAATCATGATCCCAATAACTGAGGTATTGTCTGGTAGTTCGAACTCACTCATTTGACATATCAAATATTGTAACTAACTAAGTCAAGTTTTGTATCACCTCAGAATTAAAGTAATTATGAAAATACCTTATAGGTGTAACAATTAGATTTGGAGTTAGATAAATAACTTTGCTCTAACTAATTGGTTACTGGTCTATTCAACATGTTCCACAACATGTCTAGGTCAACCGTTAAAGTCTCCACTCTCATGACAGTCATAATCAGACTCGATTGCCCAATCAATCCTAAGACTACGAATAACATTCTGAACTATTTCAGAAGAATTTTTCCGGAAGACCCTTCTGTCTTTATTCTTCTTACGTTGACAATAGTTTCAAGACTTGAGTAAATTATAAACACTCTTTAATTATAGAAAAAAATTTCATTCATTTATTAAATTCAATAATACAAAATATCAAAAAAATAATTAAACAATCATAAATAATTATTATACATTAATTTATACACATAATTTTAACAGTGTAGCCAGACAAAAGAAAGCCCATGACGGGCAAATCAGTGGCCGCTTAAAATGTGGCGTGAGTTTCTTACTTGCACCTAGAAATATAGTGCAATCGGTTGCAGTAGGGTTAGCCACCTAAGAGTGAAGCTAAGAAAAAATTGTAGCCGTCTAGAGTGAGAGGGAGAGAGAGTGTGTGAGAGAGAGGGGGAGAAACAAAGACAGAGAGAGATAGAGAGAGAGTGAGAGAGAGAGAGAGAGCGAGAGAGAAAGAGTGCGATAGAGAGAAAAAGGGGGAAATAGTGAGAGCGTGAGAGAGTTAGAGAGAGTGAGCTAGAGATAGAGAGAAAAAAAAGATAGTGTGATAGAGATAGTGAGAGAGAGTGTGAGAGAGCGAGAGAGAGAGCGAGATAGAGAGAAAGAGGGAGAGGGGGAGTGGGAGACAGGGTGGGAGTGAGGGGGAGAGGGGGAGAAAGAAAGAGAGAGATAGAGAGAGTGAGCTAGCGAGAGAAAAACACAGAGAGAGGGAGAGAATGAGAGAAAGAGGGAGAGAATGAGAATGAGGGGGAAAGAGAGAGATAGAGAGAGTGTGAGAGAGAGAGAGAGAGTGAGAGTGAAAGAGCGAGTGAGAGAGAGGGAAAGATAGAAATAGTGAGGGAGAGAAGTGGAGAAAGAGAGAGAGTGAGAGGGAGAGAGAGTGTGTGAGGGAGAGAGGGGGAGAAACAAAGACTTTGAGATAGAGAGAGAGTGAGAGAGAGAGAGAGAGTGAGAGAGAAAGAGTGCGAGAGAGAGAAAAAGGGGGAAAGAGTGAGAGCGTGAGAGAGTTAGAGAGAGTGAGCTAGAGATAGAGAGAAAAAAAGATAGTGCGATAGAGATAGTGAGAGAGAGAGTGAGAGAGCGAGAGAGAGCGAGATAGAGAGAGGGAGAGGGGGAGTGGGAGACAGGGTGGGAGTGAGGGGGAGAGGGGGAGAAAGAAAGAGAGAGAGAAAGAGTGAGCGAGCGAGAGAAAAACACAGAGAGAGGGAGAGAGACAGAGTGAGGGAGGGGGAGAGAGGGAGTGAGAGAGGGGGAGAAAGCAAGAGAGAGTGAGAGCGAGGGAGAGCGACAATGAGCTGGAGATTGAGAGAAAAAGAAAGAGAGTTAGATAGAGATAGAGAGATAGAGAGAAAAAGAGAGAGAGTGAGACAGAGCGAGATAGGGGAGAGTGAGATAGAGAGAGGGAGAGAAAGATAGAGTCACAGACAGACAAAATGAAATAGAGAGAGAGCTAGAGAGCGAGAGAGAGAGAGATAAAAAGAAAGCGTAAGATAAGGAGAGTGAGAGAGAGCGAGAGAGATGGAGAGAGAGAGAGGGGGGGAGAGCGAGTGAGAGAGAATGAGAGACAGAGAGAGATAGAGAGAACGAGAGAGAGAGAGAGAGAGATATTGAGGAAGAGTGAGTGAGGGAACGAGAGAGACAGGGAGGAAGAGTGCGAGAGTGAGAGAGCGAGGAAGAGAGGGGGAGAAAGAAAGAGAGAAAGATAAAGAGAGAGTGGGAGAGAGAGAGTGCCAGCGAGAGCGAGCTGGGAAAGAGAGGGAGACA
>QANY01011455.1:493907-631407 GCA_003255025.1 Datisca glomerata | reverse complement strand
AGAGAGATCGAGATAGGGAGAGAAAGATAGAGAGAGAGATAGAGAGACAGAGAGAGTGAGGGAAAGAGGGGGAGTAAGAGAGAGGGAGAGGGAGAGAGAGAGAGACTAAGGGAGAGAGGAGGAGAAAGAGACAGACAGAGAGAGATTGCAGTGAGAGAAAGAGAGAGAGAATGAGAGAGAGAGTGTGCGAGACAGAAAAAGGGAGAGAGAGAGTGAGGGAGAGAGGGGAGAAAGAGAGAGAGAGAGACTGGAGGACAAAGAGAGTGTGAGAGAGAGAGATCGAGAGAGAAAGAAAGAGAGAGATAGAGAGAGTGTGCGAGCGAGAGAAAAAGACAGAGAGAGGGAGAGAGATAGAGAGAGGAGGGGGGCGAGTGAGAGACAGAGAGAGGGAGAGAGAAAGAGAGAGAGGGAGATAGAGAGAGAGAGAGCGTGAGAGAGAGAGAATGAGGGTGAGAGAGAGCGAGCGAGAGAGCAACAGAGAGTGAGAGCGAGAGAGAGCGACAATGAGCTAGAGATAGAGAGAGAAAGAGAGAGATAGAGAGAGAGAAAGAGCGAGATTGGGAGAGAGAGAAAGAGGGAGGCAGAGAAAGAGAGACTCAGAAACAGACATAATGAAATAAAGAGAGAGAGCCAGAGAGTGATAGAGAGATAAAAAGAAAGTGCATGATAGGGTAAGTGAGAGAGACAGCGAGAGAGAGGGAGAGAGAGGGAAAGCGAGAGAGAGAGAGAGAATGAGAGACAGAGAGAGATAGACAGAACGAGAGAGAGAGAGATACTAAGGGTGAGTGAGTGAGGGAACGAGAGAGGGGGGAGAGAAAGTGAGTGAGGGAGGAAGAGTATGAGAGTGAGAGAGAGTGAGGGAGAGAGGGAGAGAGGGGGATAAAGAGAGAGAGAGAGAGAGAGAGAGATAAAGAGAGAGTAGGAGAAAGAGAGAGCCAGTGAGAGTGAGCTAGGGAAAGAGAGCGAGACAGAGAGAGAATGAGTGCGAGAGAGAGAGAGAGAGCGAGAGAGTGAGAGAGAGAGAGAGTGTGTGTGTGTGAGAGAGAGAGAGTGTGTGTGTGTGTGTGTGAGCTAGAGATAGAGAGAAAGAGACAGCGTGAGGTAGAGATATAGAGAGAGATCGAGAGAGAGAGAGAGAGTGAGAGAGAGAGAGAGAAGGAGAGAGAGTGAGAGAGAGAGGGACAAAATGAGAACAAGAGAGAGAGACTGAGAAAATGAGAGAGAGAATGAGGGGGAGAAAGAGAGATAGAGGGAAAGAGAGAGACTAAGGGAGAGAGGGGGAGAAAGAGACAGACAGAGAGTGATAGAGAGAGCAGTGAGAGAAAGAGAGAAAGAGAACGATAGAGAGAGTGCGAGATAGAAAAAGAGAGAGAGGGAGAGGGAGAGAGAGTGAGGGAGAGAGGGGAGAAAGAGAGAGAAAGACTAGGGGACAGAGAAAGTCAGACAGAGAGAGCGACAGACAGAGAGAGAGAGCGAGAGAGAAAGCGTGAGATAGGGGGGAGAGAGGGGGAGAGAGGGTGGGAATGAGGGAAAGAGAGAGAGAGATAGAGAGAAAGTGAGCAAGCGAGAGAAAAAGACAGAGAGAGGGAGAGAAACAAAGAGAGGGAGGGGGAGAGAGAGGGGGAGTGAGAGAGGGGGGAGAAAGAAAGAGAGAGAGAGTGTGAGTAAGAGAGAGAGTGAGGGAGAGAGCGAGGGAGAGAGCGAGAGAGAGAGGGAGAAATAAAGAGAGAGTGATAATGAGTGCGAGAGAGAGCGAGCAAGAGAGCAGGAGAGAGTGAGAGTGAGAGAGAGTGACAATGAGCTGGAGATAGAGAGAAAGAGAGAGAGAGAGAGTGAGATTGAGATAGAGAGAGAGAGAGAGCGAGATAGGGAGAGAGAGAGAAAGAGAGAGGGAGAGAAAGAGAGAGTCAGAGACAGACAGAATGAAATAGAGAGAGAGAGCCAGAGAGCGAGAGAGAGATAAAAAGAAAGCATAAGATAGGGAGAGTGAGAGAGAAAGCGAGAGAGAGAGAGAGAGAGGGAGATAGAAGGAGAGAGAGGGAGAGCGAGAGGGAGAATGAGAGACTGAGAGAGATAGAGAGAACGAGAGAGAGATACTGAGGGAGAGAGAGTGAGGTAACGAGTGAGAGAGGGGGGAGAGAGTGTACGAGAGCGTGGAAGAGTGAGAGAGAGAGTGAGGGATAGAGGGGGAGAAGGAAAGAGAGAGAGAGAGATAAAGAGAGAGTGCGAGAGAGAGCCAGCAAGAGCGAGCTAGGGAAAGAGAGCGAGACAGAGAGAGAATGAGTGCGAGAGAGAGATCGAGAGAGAGCAAGATAGAGTGAGAGTGTGGGTGAGTGAGATAGAGATAGAGAGAGCAAGATAGGGAGAGAGAAAAGGAGAAAAAGAGGGAGAGAATGAGAACGAGAGAGAGAGACTAAGAAAATTAGAGAGAGAGAGAATGAGTGGGAGAGAGAGAGAGATAAAGGGAGAGAGAGAAAGAGGGGGCAGAGAGTGAGATAGGAGGAAGTGTGCGAGAGTGAGAGAGAGAGTGTGGGTGAGTGTGAAAGAGCGAGTGAGAGAGAGGGAAAGATAGAAATAGTGAGGGAGAGAGGTGGAGAAAGAGAAAGAGAGTGTGAGTGAGGGAGAGAGAGGGACAGAAAGAAAGACAGAGAGAGATAGAGAGAGAGTGAAAGAGAGCGAGAGAGAAAGAGTGCGAGAGAGAGAGTGTGAGAGAGAGAAAGAGGGAGAGATAGTGAGAGCGAGAGAGAGTTAGAGAGAGTGAGCTAGAGATACTGAGAGTATACCCTTTCGCAACAAGCCTAGCCTTAAAAGTTCCTACCTTTAGTCTATTCAACCCTTCCGCTCGTGATCCCACTTGCACCCATTGGTTTAACCACTTCGGATGCTTTTATAAGCTCCAATACTCCATTGAAGTACACATAATCTATTTTTATTTTTGTTTCCCTTTGTCAATGATATGAATCAACATCCTGCATAGTCTCATTGTATTTCCATGGTTCTGAGTCATGTTCTTCTGAGATAGACTTGTGCAATTCACCCAAGAACATGTATCTCTCGAACTAATACATGGTTGTGTAGTATTAGAAAGTACTTCATTGTTGTTCTCTCTGTTAACATTACTATTTGTAACCTCTCAACTCTATTTTGACGTGTTCTCCGCACCGTTGTCTCAGTTAGCTAACTCTTTTTTACAATGTTGCTCCTAGATTTGAAATTTGTAATGTAGTCTTTAATAAAGTAATACTCATAAAACTATTAGAATAAAGAGTCACCATGCCAATGGAAACCATTAAAACTCGCGCTTCTATTTGTGGAACAAAATATAGTTCTCCTAATATTGTTTCTCGATTTCCTGAGACCCCACAAAGAATCAAATGTATGATTTGTGGTTGCAAAAGCTATTCACCATGATCTGGTAGGATCGCCAACGAAACGACTTAGTGATATTTATGAAACGCATACCTTTGTTCTTCTTTAAAGGAAGGCCTCACAAATTGCCTTCCAATAACAATCTTACTGTAGTGGAGACTCTTGCTCTTATCCTTGATTCTCTCCTTGCTCTTCTTGTATTCCCCTAGGATAGAAATCATCTTTTTGCTTTATCTTTTTAGTATTAGACTTGGGCCTAAAAGAAGTAGAAGTTTGTGTCACATTCACGTTAGATGAAACCTTTAGTATATTCTATGCCAACTAGAGTTATCTCATCAACTCAGTCAAGTTCTAGTTCTACTTGTGCATGAGATAGTTGATCTTAAACTGATTAAAAAGGCCTGATATAGATCACAATATGATATTGATCTAAGTTCATCCATCGATTTTAGAACCTAGGACTTTCATCTCGTTAAGGTAATCGATTATTTTCAATAAATTGTCCCTGGCAAGAGATCCAACCTTCATCTTACATTTAAGAGAGCTTTCATGGCTTCAAGCTTAACTGGTCTCCGTTGGTTTCCAAATAGTTCTTGGAGGTTAAACATAATTGCAGCCGGTGCGTACACATATAGATGGTTGTGATAAACACATCAGATATTGAAAACAACATGTCACATAGAGCCAACTCATTAGAGGAAACAAAGGTAGGAGCTAGAGGAAAAGGATCCATAAGAACATATTTAATTTCCTCTGTGGTCAAGATCATGTCCATGTTACGCTTCTAGTTAACATAGTTGGTTCTTACAAGTTTTCTTTCTTTCAAAATTTGAAGTTAGAGGGCTCATGGATGATTTTTTAATTACTAATAAATAATAAAAATATTAACTACATCACATCTAATTTAAGCATGCATAATAGCGTGATATCCCAACTTCCATAAATATATGCACGTAGGCAGAGCATATATTTATAATTTAAGTAGGATAATCTAATCCAATTACTTACGATCTGATATTAATACCTAGTATTCCACTAACCTAGTATTAAAACCTAGTAATTAACTTACCATTTGCTTCGATATCTCAAAATAAGTTATAAGATATGCTTAAGAGAATACTATAGAAGCGAGTCAATTATACACTATTATTGACGTTCCACTTCGTGGATAACTCTTACATATGCAGGTCATTCCCTACGACAACACTAATCAAGATGATCATTCTAAAAATCATACTTGTAATCAATGTTTCAAATACCCTCCTTTAAAGAAATTTCTAGATTGAAGACAGGGTGGCCTAGCATTTTACTATGATCCAATGATAGAGACTGTGGGTTCCGATAATGAATCCTCCCACTTGATCTTTTAAGACATCAGTTTGCACACCGTGAGTTACTAAGTTGCATTAGGTAATTAACCAACATAATCTTTAGTAGTTACCTTGTATAGTAAGCATGCTCAATAGGTAATTTTTAGTTTAACATAAATTTTATCTAGATTCTAAAAATCCTCCAAATAATAAGCTTTTTGGGTTAGCCATTTTATGCCCGTAATTGATTATGTGTAATTTATCTTCCATTATTCAATTACAAACTCTTCTACTTTTGGAAACCTAAAGTCACATGGCATCTAAAAGTGATCATGCAGAAAATAAAATTATTAAAGCATGCTTAGGCAAACATAATATTAAGTTAAAGTAATAGACACAAAAGTTAAATATCTAAAAGTATCTTAAGAGATAACCCTAGCCTTTCAAAACCTAATCCTATCTTAAATTCAAAAATCAAATCTTCAAGATATGGTTTGGGTGTTATCTACCAGCCTGATAACTGTATACCAACGCCTTGTCGCTACGTCTATCACCAGCCCCACCAAGATCACCTTATTCGCCACTTGGTACAGGCTTCACTGTTGTGGCGAGCAGCAGCTGCGGATGCCACAAGACAACAATTAACCTTCTACTACAATGAAGGCAGAAGAATTCCCATTGCTGCTTGGTTGTGAGTAGCAGCGTGTGGTGCAATCTCCTTCTATATCGCCGCATTGTTCGTCATCTTTTCTTCAACTTATCTTTTTATTATTTGGTTCTCCATTCGATTCAAACTTTTACATCATAAAAATCCTCTATTTCTTAGGGAAAGCCTAGAACTATGAAAGTAAATGGTCATCCCTCAAATTACATAACCGACAAAAAAATATATGTTAATTTCTATTGGTTATGCAAGGGAAAAAACAATTACTAATCCTGTAAAAAAGAGTTAAATTTTTACGGATCCAAATACTCATAGAGTATTCTTTTTCACAATAGTCATCTCATAACACGAGGCCAACCAGCAGAAATAGTCTCGATCTTTGATTAACACGTGAAAAAATCAAATCTATGTTCGTAAAAATGAATAAAGGTTTTACCTTTCATGCCTAAACCTAGAAATTTCATCAATGGCATCAAACTTCAAACTCTACGCCAACCCCTTCCTTAGTCCGCAGGCCATCCGCCGTGAAGCCGAGCCACCTAATATCGCTGACTAGCCAAGTTCCTCCTACCATGTAATTTCAAATCACATGAATATTGAGACCTCGTGATCTTCCTAGCCACTCCTTAGATTGTCAACTGTTAAGAGTGTGCCGGAACTTCACGATCTTGAAATAAGATCTCTATTTTCTTCTCTCTATTTTTCAGGTAGAGCAAGTGAGAGAGGCTCTAAAGTTTTCTCTTCTCTCAATTAATGGTGTCAAAATGATTTAACCTTAGAGTGATAGACGAATTTCCTATTTAATGACATCACACACAGTTAGGATTGAGAGATCAGTCCTAATCAAAAAAATTATTTTCCAATTGAAATAAAAATAAATTATTTTTAATTAATAATCTCTCTTAACTTAAATAAGACAAATTCAATATACTGGTTGACTGTAAGGTATCAATGTCGTGTCATCAATTATTGGCCACGACAATACCTAAAATTCATAGGCTAGATTCGAGACTATAAGGATAAAATACTCATGCCACTACAAGAAATATGATATTTTATCAGAGGCGGATATCCCCGTAAAAAGTAATCCACATGGATCATGCAGTGACTGTGATAGCCCCTCATATTAAAAATTCACGATTTTCGTGAGGTGCAACGCCTCCTGTGAAGACTTATGTGGTATCTCACTTTTTACAAGGTTTTTTACTCCTGTAGAACGTTATTCAATAGGATTTCCGGACCCCTGTTGAATGTATTCAATGGTTGTTTTTAGTACTTGTGAATTAACATTCACATGTATTTTTGTCTCCTATTAAATCAAATACCATAAGGTTTTTTGAATCTCAATGATTTAGTTTTTTTTGTTATAATTTACGCCTCTTATAAAGAGATTTTCCTGGCATTTTATAAATGCTTTTTTGCAATCAATTTATATGCACCTGTTTACGTATCTATTTAAACATTCAAAATTAAAATATTACTAGACTAAAAGGCATTCAAACATCAATTCATTTTCACAAAATATTATCGAAAAGTATCATCCATAAGTATTATCTAAAAGTATTAGTACTTTGTCTACTAATACAACATTCGTTTTGAAAAATAAAAAATATCTACAAATTTCACATACGCTAAAAAATAATTTCAAATTTTCACTGCTTAACTCTTCAAGATCGATTATGAGTAAATTGTTTTGTGAAATATGTACGCTAGTACACGTGTCATTAACAAGTAATAAAATGGTAATTAAGTGTCATCTCCATAGGGATTAGGAAAAAACAATTACCTAGCACAAAGCATTTTTAAACCTAATTAAGTTTACCAGAATGAGATGGAATTGATGATTACTAATACCTAAAGTAAAGTGCAGATTAACAATGATTAAAAATGAGTAAAAAAAGCTAATGTAAATGTATTGTGATCAATGGTTGGATAGGCTAGAGTAATTAAATCCCCTTCAGTTATCAATATTAACTTAAATATGTCTGAATCGCTATAGCATCACTAGCAACTATCATCTCAACTTCTCTTATGTATAAGTAACGTTCATCCTCATATCTCAAGGCCCTAATTAAATCTAACATATTTCTATGCTAAAGTAAACCAAGAACCTTGATTAATGGTTCCAGTTGTTTATGTTTGGAAGGTGAATAACATATTCCTATATTACCCATTATTTACTGAAGAATAAAGTAAACTTGCATTACTTAGGTTAGATCTACTTATTTAAACTCTTCCAGTATTCAAATATGTGGGTTTCTCATACATTGATGGACAACAAAATAATGAGAATGAACATTAAGCATGCTTGAATAAAATGCTACTAGATTAACATCGCAATCCAAACATCAATAGTCAAGATTAACAATCTAAATGTCCATCAATCACTCTAGCTAAAAAGGATTAGCTCATATTGAGCTTAAGAAAAATATTGAGCAATATCCCAGCCATTAAATACAGAATATCCAGCTTTAAGTGAGAGAAATACAAAAGTAAATGAAGGAGAAAGAAAGAATAAAGTAATATCTCCCAATATTGTCCTCTTCCTCTTCTCTTTCCATTTTTGTACTCTTCTTCCCTCTTTTCCCTGCAATTTTGTCTCCTATCTTCAATGTAAAGTGTCAACTCCCTTCTCCAAAGGATGTACTTTCTACTTATAGCACCTCAAGACTAGGGAATGCAAATTGAAATAGGATACTTGTCTTGCAGCAAAAAGGGTGAAGACCACATGAAAATTAGCGCTGCCAGCTGTCCAACTGCTTTTTACTCGCATAAGCTCTTCACACACTTTTAGGTTCTATCTGGATTAAAATGATGGAATCTTTGCCATACCTCCACATCCATTTCTATAATGATGCTTTATCCTTATACTATAGCAGTGAGTCATTTGATTCCCAACCTTGAATCTCTACAAAAGAAAGAGCCGAATAAGCACAAATACTGGTCATTTAATGCCAATTCAACTAGAATGATAGAATCACCCTATGAGAGATAGTAAAGTTTATTCACAGAGATAGAATCACCCTTTCCTTTTCTTTAAATCAATGAAATATTGATACGTAATTGCTTCAATATGTCTTAAAACTTGCTGAATTGCCTATCCTGCTTCTTCTTCTAGAGTCTTAAACTCTTTCTTCAGCTTGGATTTTTAGTTTAACAAGTGGGCTAACTGTTTTACCCTTCTCCTTAGATTCTCAATATTTCTTGGTAGAGTTCCTTGTGGTCTGGTGTTCAAGGAATTTGCCAACTACCCTACTTGTGTTTCTAAGGTTTTAAGTGATACAGCTTGGCTCTTAATCATTAATGATTGATTTTGAATATTAGGTTAATTCTTTACTATGTATTACTTCAACAAACTTTCAAGTGTACCAGCTGTTCATTTGAGTTTGGATTTTGCATTTGAGGTTACTGTGAAAACCAAGGGGGTAAGATTGTGTATTTTATGAGTTTGAAGGTCCTGCTCCTTGGTTGCTCCAGGAAAAATTGGGTTGTTTTCTCCAACTAGGGTTATAGGTATAAGAATATGGGTGGTTGTTTCTGTTTAAGTTCCCTACATAGTTGACAGAGGCAAGGTTTCTAGGAAAACTTTCAAACAGGTGATCCTCTCCACAATAAACAGTGAAACTTTAGCAACTTGGTTCTCTGATTGACTCATTCCTTGATTCTAAGATGCTTCTAATACGATGTTTAATGATTTAAACATGTTAGTCAATGATGAAACGTATGCTGTCAAAGCTGTAACAACATCCATATCATGCAAAGATACAACTCTTTTACATGATACAGCTCTTAAAGTTGACCATGGAATTGTTTATGGTTATCCTCCCAAGTACATCATATGCTTCATTATAAAATTTGGATAAGATGGGTCCATTTCCTGAGGCATCCACCATGAGTCTAGTGGAAGAATTCAGGCCATTGTAAAATGTCTCTATTTGAATACAGTAAGGAATGCCATGATTTTGGCACTTCTTGAACAATTCTTTGAATCTCTCTCAAGCTTCATATCGAGAACCTCCTCCAATTGATGAAAATAAGTTATCTCATTCCTCATTTTTTCATTCTTAGTTGGAGGAAAGTATTTCAACAATAACTTTTCTGCTAAGTTATTCCATGTACTGATTGAATCAAGTGGCAATTATTCAACCATGTTCTAACTCTGTCACTTAATGAATATGGAAATATACTCATTCTTAAAGCATCCTCTGTTGCAATAGACAACGATGCCAAAAACTTATTGTGTGAAATGTGTATGCAAGTGCACGTGTCATTAACAAGTAATAAAGTAAGAACTGATTATCATCTCCATAGGGTTTAGGAAAAGCAATTAGCTAGCAGAAAGAAGTTTTAAACCTAATTAAGTTTACTAGAATGAAATAAAGTTGATGATTACTAATACCTAAAGTAAAATGCAATTAACAATGATTAAAGATGAATCAAAAGTTGAGGTAAATGTTTTGTGATCAATGGTTTGATAGGCTAGAGTGATTAAATCCCTTTTAGTTATCAATATTAACTTAAATTTGTCTGAATTGCTATAGCATCAGTGATTACCATCCTAATATCTTAAGCCCTTAATTAAATCTAACATACTCCTTTGCTAAAGTAAACCAAGAACTCCAATTAGTGGTTCCATTTTTTTTAGATTTGCAATGTTAATAACATATTCCTATATTTTCCCCTATTTACTTCAATTATTAAAGAATTAAGTAAACTTGCATTACTCAAGTTAGATCTATGGATTTGAACCCTTCCAGTATTTAAATTAGTGGGTTTCACATACATTGATGGCTTGCCCAATAATGAAAATGAACATTAAGCACACTTGAATAAAATGCTACTAGATTAACTTTACAATGCAAACATCAATAGTCAACATTAACAGCCTAAAGGTTCATCAATCACTCTAGCTAAAACGAATTAGCTCATATTGAGCTTTAGGAAAATATCAAGCAATATCCTAGCCATTAAATATAGAATATCGAACTTAGAAGAAGGAGAAAAATACAAAAGTAAATGAAGGATAAAGAAGGAATGAAGAAAGAATGAAGGAATATTCCACAATATTGTCTTCTTCTTCATCCTTTATTTCCTTTTTTGTACTCTTCCCCCTTTTCTCTTCAACTTTATCTCCTATCTTCTATGCAAAGTGTCGACTCCCTTCTCCAAAGGATGTACTTTCTATTTATCGCACCTCAAGACTAGGGCATCCAAATTGAAATGGGATGCTTGTCACAGTAAAAAGGGTAAGAATCACATGAGAATTAGTGTAGCTAGTTGTCCAACTTCTTTCACTCGCATGAGCTCTTCGCTCACTTTTAGGTGCCTGTTGGATCAAAATGTTGATATCTTTGTTATGCATGCATGTGCATTAAGTCACTTGGCTTTGATAAAGTTCCTAATGAACCATGTGCAAGAGAAATGAAGGAAACATAGTTGTTTCCTTAGATATTTATGTTGATGTCATTCTCTATATCAGAAATGATGTAGAACTAACGTCAAATACAAAGTTGTGGTTATCCAGCAAGTTGTTACGATTATGCCCTAAAAAGCATTGGAATGCTATTACTTTTATTGAGGCATCTAATTCTGATTCATAATAAATTGTTTGCTCTAATATTATATGCAATACATTATTGTAAAATGTCCACAAGCATAATTGTGTTTGGTTTATGGGTCCTATAAAGTTTAACTCGTGGGTATAAAGTATTTAACCAAGAGTGTTCTTCATGACTTGAAAACATTCATCATTCATGGTCCAGGGAAGTTGGGCACTTTTGTAAAACCGTAGTATAGTAACTTTATTATGCATAGTGACTTATGTTGGTCACTATGTTGAATACCTTGTTAATTCCTTAGTGCATTTCAAATGCATTGATTAGATTAATGAGGTTGATTTTTAGGTAAAGTACTATCTTAAGAAAATCATAACTCATTGCTATTATATTATGAGTGCCCTCAACCTTGAAAAAGTTATGAACTCATATTTAACGTAGTTGTTTTGATCTAATATGGTTGAGATTCTATGAGTCAATATATCGATAGGTTGGATGACTAGGTTATTAGATAGTGAGTATGCATAGATTCCCAATAGTAGAGTTTGTCGACACTTTTAGGAAAGTGACATCGTACCTCTTGACAGAATCCATTTATGTCACCATATCAATCCGAGTACTTAATATTTTTAATGGTCAGTGAGAGATTTAATGATTTAACTTGAGCCATCAAGTATGAAAATTATCATGGTTGATCAGCAAAATGAGATTTGCAACTCGAGGAACAATAGGGATATATGTTAGTTAGCTAGTACTTTATCTACTTATACATGATGTTATATTATGGAGGGGCAACACATAATAAATAATAGATCGAGGATAATTACATCAAGAAATATAAAATACGGATGGAGTTTAATTACAATTTTATAGTGGAATAAAATGTAATTTATAGCTAGTAAATTAAAGAAATTAATTTATCAATTAATAGGGATCAATTTAATTCATTAGTTTAGACAGATGAATTTGGACATAATTTTGGCTCTAGGGAAGATGTTAAAAATCTCATATGAAGGTCAAAAGAGAGGGGATTTTCAGTTTTTAACATATAAGAGTATATGGTAAATTCTATAATTAATATATAAGGGATTTCATTAGGGTTACAACTCTAACCTAACTTAAGTGTATTAATCAAAGTAGAAAAAGTTTATCTCTCCCTCTCCCTACCATTGCCGCCAAAATCTATAGGGGAAGAGAAAATTTTTATTTTCTCTTCCACATTTGTTTTGAGAGCCCACACTCTATTCCTGCTAATATCCTTGATAGATATACTTCTGATTCTAATGAGTGGTTTTCGGTGCGAAAATCAATTACAAGCTTTGCGAATCTCAGGAATGAGGAACGCGAGATAGAGAATTGGATCCCGTCAAATCAGAAATTTTTCATTACAAGAAAACATATAAATAGTTTTTATCTCTTCTCAATACGTTTATATAATTATGCATGTTCATTGGTTGGTTTTGTGTTTAATTCGATTAAAAGTTTGCATGAAAATTTTTTATATTCCGCCCGTGAATTAGTCATGGTTCATTAATTTTCTACAAAATCTAAAACCCAATCCAATAATTGGTATTATAGCCTATGATTTTTTGCATATGCATATTCTGTATTTAAACGTATGGATGGATGAATATGATAATATTGGCATATATTTTTGTATGGTAGAGTCAAAGCATGTTTGAATGTGTTTTATGAATTAATCCTGATTAATTGGCTCTAGGTGTTATTTTTCTATTTTAGAATTGATGTACGTTGAAATTGTGGCTAGGATTTTATGTAATTTAATTTTGCAAGAGTTGTGTCATTAAATTTTATGTAAATCCATCATCACGCACATCCCAAGGAACCACGTCCGCTGTCGTTGCCGTCGTTCATCATTGCAGTCGTCACTGCCATAGCATTGTCGTGCCATCACTAGGGTTTAGCAAACCCTAGGGGGTGGCACTAGGGTTTTGGAAACCCTAGCACCTAAGACCATGTTGGGCCTTGGGCTGGAGCGGACCTACCAAGCCAGATAAGGTTTTGGACTGAGCAAGGGTTGCTTGGCCCAAATGATTCAAACGAACTTGAGATTTGATCCCAAGCCCATTCCAGTCCTGAAAATTAAATTTATTTATTTTGGTAATTTTTTAACACTGATTAATTAGTATTTATTTTGTAAATTGTTTTTTAAAATAAATCAATGGAACAATTTACTTGGTTTATTTATCAAAGTAAAAATTGTTGGAAAATTAATTTAAAATTGAAATATTAATTTTGAAAATGGGACTGGACCTTGATAAAGGGTTACAAGAAAGTGGGACTTCCTGAAAGAGAATGAGATAATTATAGACGTCATGAAGACTAGTTTTTATATTATTATAATTTTTTTTTATGGGTTGTAATTAGAAATGAGCCATAGAGAGATGAATTCTGAATGTATGAGTTTATTATTAATTTCGCATCCACATATAAAATGTCATATAGGAATAGAGATATGTCAATATCAAATTGCCATGTAACATGTGCATGCATCATTGTAATTAAAATTTATAATGTGATATTTTTAAATACAATGTAAATTTTATAAAAGTTATAAATTTTAAATTTTATAAAAGTTTATAATTTTTGAAACTTGGTATTCAAATTTATAAAGAGTTATGATTTTCGAGAGGCTAATGTCGATGCGTTGGTTAAACACTTAGAGTAAAGTACATTGGAATATCTCATAGGAGCTAGTCAATGGGGTGAAGATGACCAAAATCATTGATGATTGGTTGAGCTAGGTGTAGTGATACCTTGAGAAGTGTTAACCAAATGAGAAGAGTCTGGATGTAATAGGAGGTAGCTCAGGCGTTGTCCCTAGATGAGACGAGCTATTATTGTTGTTCGTAACATCATGGAAGAAATATATTTTTATCTAATTTTTAAAACATTTAAATATTTGCATCATACATCATACTTTCCTAAATAATTAAGTGTTTGTTATTTACACCGTTTTATTTATTCTTTTCAGTAATCATGTCTTTATCCTCACTCTCAACAATCTTGAATGCAAATAAACTCACTGGTGAAAATTACGTCGATTAGAAATGTAACCTTGATATCGTACTGATAGTGAAAAAGCACACATTCGTGCTCACCACCCCTTGTCCCCTTGAGCCTATTGTTGAATCAACTCAAGAGAAAAATGATGCATACGCTTCTTGTTTGCGTTCTGATGAGATCGCCAGATATTATATCTTAGCATCAGTTAGCAATGTGTTGCAACAACAACATTAAAACATGAAGACCGCCACTAATATGATGTTGAACATCATCAAAATATTCGAGGATCAGGGTCGTCCAGCCAAACAAGCCGATGTGTGAAACTTCATGAACAATCGAATGAAACCCGAAACTCATGTCAGAGACCATTGATGTTGATCATTAGTTATATGAATGAGATGGAGATCATAGGAACTGAGGTAGATGGCGAGACCCAAGTTGATATGATCCTTGAAACCTTGTCAGATACTTTTGAGAACTTCAAACTTAAATATTCGATGAACAAGTTACGGTACTCTCTTCCTGAACTCATGAAGGAGTTGCAAGCTGCTGATACCTTGTTTCAGAAGGGCAAGAGGAAAAATGGAGAGGCAATCATTACTGAAAGTAAGCCTTCCACCTCTAGCGCCAAAAAGAAATATAAGAAAGGTCCGAAGAAAGCTAAGATGGTGAACTCAAAAGCTGCGAAAGGCAAGGGCCCTGTGAAAGTTGACAAATCGAAAGACAAGTGTTATCATTACGGAGTCGCTAGTCATTGGAAACCTAACTACTTGCATTATCTCAAGGAGATGAAATCCAAAGGTACATTACTTGTAACTGAAGCCTGTTATGTGGTTGACTCTACTTTTTCATGGATTGTAGATTCTGCAGCCACTAACCATATATGTTATTTCTTGCAGGGGTTTAGGGAAAGCAGAAGGCTTAACGAGGCTGAGTTCAGTTTTCATTGAGGAATGGAGCACTAGTATCGGCAGTATCAGTTTGAACTATTAAATTATTTTTTAAGAACATTTATTTGGTTTTGCACAATGTTTAATATATCCCTTTTTGGGAAAAACCTTATTTCAATAACTAGTTTCATTGAGCAAGAATTTTCTTTAAATTTTATAGTTAATGATATTGGTATTTTTAGAAATGATTGCTTGTTTACTACTACACGCATGATAAATAACATTTTCTATGTAAAACCAAAAGTTCCTATGATGTAGGACATTGAGGTAATATTGATTTATAAAAGAATAGTAAAAGGTTGAGGTCTGACGTAATCGATCTAACCTACTTGTGGCACTTGTGTCTTGGTCACATTAGCCTAGACATGATTTAAAGACTTGCAAATGATGGTCCACTGCAAACCTTAAGTATGGGATTACTATACATATGTGAATCTTGCATAGAAAAAAATGACCAAGAGACCCTTTTCAACGAAGGGTGAAAGAGTCACTCAATGCCTCTAACTCGTACATAGTGATGTCGAGCCAATGAATATCAATTAAAAAGGAGTTTATGAGTATTGTGTAACCTTCACAGATGACTATTCATGTTCTGGACATGTTTATCTAATGCACCTAAAATCAGAAACCTTTGAAAAGTTCAAAGAATACAAGGCTATGGCTGGGAAGCAATTAGAGAAATAAATTAAAACACTACAATCTGATCAGATCATTGTCAGAGTACTTGCTAGGAGAGTTCAAAGAGTATTTTAAGGAAGAAGGTATTCTTTCTCACCTTACAGCACCTGACACTCCAGAACAAAATGGTGTGTCAAAGAGAGGAAATCGAACTCTGTTGGATATGGTTAGATCCATGATGAGTTACTTATCCCTCTCAGATTCGTTCTGGGGATATACCTTGGAAACAACGGCATATATTATAAACTAAATTATGTCAAAGATGTTTCCTAGTACATCATATAAAAGATGGAGTGGATGAAAGTCGTCTGTAACCCACCTTAGAATATGGGGATGCCGAGCACATGTGCTGAGATCGAAGACGGACAAGTTGGTCAGTCGATCAGAATTATGTATGTTTGTAGGATATCCCAAGGGAACGAAGGGATACGTCTTTTATAGCCCGACTGACAAGAAAACATTTATGAGAATGAATGCACGATTTCTTGAAGAGGGCTACATATGAAGTGCGAAACTGAGAAGCACACTTGTGCTAGAGGAATTATTGAGTTGGAGAGCACCAAATCTCTTATCGGGACCTGTTCCCGAATCAATAATAGAAGTACCACAGCAAGAGCCAGAGCCTACGGAGTATCGACGTAGTGGGACGGTTATGAGATAACCTGAAAGGTACATGTCTTATGAAGATTCCTTGATAGCAGTCTCGGGATCATGGTGAACCTATTTCCTTCTCGCAGACCAAGGCTGGTGCTGAAATAAACCTATGGCAAGACGCCATGAACGTCGAGATATAATTGATGTACTCAAATGGAGTCTAGATGCTTGTAGATCCTCCTAAAAGGATAAAACCAGTAGGGTATAAATGGATTTATAAGAAGAAGAGAGGTCCGGATGGGAATGTGAAGACGTTCAAAGCTAGGCTTGTAGCCAAAGGCTAAACCAAAAAGGAAGGTATAGACTATGATGATACCTTCTCACCGGTGGTCATGCTTAAATTCATTCAGATCCTCTTGTCCATTGTTGCTGCCCTCAATTATGAAATCCGGTAGTTGGACTAGATGGATGTCAAGATTGCTTTTCTGAATGGTAATCTTTAAAAGCGCATTTATATGGCTTAACCAGATGGGTTCATGGAGAAATGCTAAGAGGGTAAGTTTTGTGAAATGTTGAAGTCTATTTATGGACTTAAGCAAGTGTCCCGATCATGAAATATCAGATTCGATGAAACTGTCAAGAACTTCTGTTTTGAACAGTTAGTGGATGAGCCCTGTGTGTATAAGTTGATACACGAGGGCAAGGTGGTTTTTCTAGTTTTTTACGTCGATGATATTATATTCATTGAGAATGATGTAGGAAAATTGTCTGATGTCAAAATCTGGCTTGCAAAGTAATTTGATATGAAGGATCTTTTAGAAGCTACATTTGTCCTAGGCATTCAGATCTGTTGGGATCAGAAGAACAGACAGTTGACACTCTCACAAGCATCTTATATTGATAAGATGATGAATCGCTTTTGACTATAAGACTCTAAGAAAGGATATCTTCCCTTCTGGCATGGAGTCAGCCTCTCCAATGAGCATTCTCTCAAGACTCCTCAAGAAGAGGAAGACATGAGAAAGATTCTCTATGCCTCAGTCATAGGAAGTCACAATATCGAACGGGCTAAAATTTTAGATGTTAAAGAAACGAACAAGAATGACTCATTTTACCTATTTTGAAACTTGGAGTAATACTGGTCAAAGTTTATAGGTATAAATTGCCAATTATCCAAATCATTTACATTGGATAACATTTTTAAGCCTTTGTTAAACCCGTCTGACATGTTGTTTGGTCTAAATTTTTGGTTAATTATATCTATAGAGGAACGTTTTTAGTTCGTACCCAAGTAAAAACTTATAGTAAGCTTCCTCCAAGTACATAGAGCCATCCTCACTTGAGTCTTCAAGAACCATCTTGAAGACTTTAAGGTTATATACCTCTTTGTGCTTGAAAATTTTGTGTAAATCATTACTTCCTTGAAGTCTACAAGCTTTATCTTAAAATCTTCAAGAGAGCTCTTGAAGACTTCATCTTCGTGGCTCTCTTTACTTAATAAATTTTCAGTATCAATTTTTCCTTAAAGTCTTCATGTTAAAGCTTCTTGAGGACACAGTTGATAATTCAAGTTTCTTCTTCAAGACATTAAGTTACTTCTTGAAGACTTCAAGTTCTTTCTTGGAGACTTCAAGTTTCTCACTTGAAGCCCTCAAGATCTCACTCTAAGTCACTACAAGATCTCACTCAAGGTCAATATAAGATCTCTCTTGAGATCAAATTTTTGTACAGCTATTAATTTCAAGAGGACTCTTGAAGATTTCATGTTTAGATGGCTCTCTATATTCAAGCAATTCACAATATCAGTTTTTTCTTTGAAGACTTCATGTTAAACCTTCTTAAGTCATTGATAATTTAGTATTAAGTAGTTGACCTGACATATGATTAGATATTTATGGAAAAAATTTGAACAGGGGTTAGAGCAGAAAGTGAACAAATGTGGGCCTGCGGTTTAGTTAAGCACAAAATAAAAAGGGGTTTATATTTGGACTTTGGCTAATTTATGGGGTTTAGATAGAAAAAAATATATTATAAAACCTAAATTTAATCTCCCACCCACCAATATTTTTTAAAAATTTATTTTTAAGGGTCAATCCTCGTAATGTTTTACTTCTATCTCACATTCTGTTCTTACTGGACCCAGGTAACCTTTTATGCCCAACCTAAAATTTTCAAAGCTTCTCATCTGCTCATTTTATTTTCTTATCTAGCTCATTTTAGTTTATTATCTTTCTCCATCATCTTCTATTCAACTCTCACGAGCTTGCACGATATGCCTCGTAGAAGCAGCTTGCGTTCAAGTGTCTCCAGCCACCCTGTTATGTTCTTTCAACCACTACATTATTGTGCGATTTCTTGTCAGAGTAAAGATATCACAAACTAACCAGAGCCATGGTTGTAGAATTTATGGCTACTCTCTATAGTCGGTGATGGGTGACTATCAATGCTATCTTTTCCTATTGTTTATTGTATATAATCTAAATTTATAATAATTTAAATGGTAGGAAGAGGAAAATCTCCGTTGTGGCTTCTTCGCATGGATGGAAGATGATGTTGCATCTAAAGTATTCGTGATTAGAGTGGCGATGAAAATCCTGGATATGGTCGAAGATATAAATAGAGTTCTAAAGAACTTGAAAGAGTGGAGGAAGAACTTGAAGTTCTTAAGCGAACACTTAGCTGTTGGAGGACAATAGTGGATGGTTTTGGTTAAATTGTTGTAACTATTGATGATTGTTTCATGGTTTATCATTAGATTAATGGTGCATGGGAGTTAAGAGGTCAATAAGTGTTTTTTGTGCAACTTTGTTGTGTAATTGATGTTATTTTGTATAATTGTATCTGTAATTGTGTATTTTGGTAATGCAAGTTTGATTAGTGATTGAGCACCTCTTATTTTATTTTATTTATTTGTTGCCTACCTACTAGCTTTGTTACAAGAGGTTTGTGTGAGGGTAGAAGCACCATTGCTACTACTGCATTTGCAATTTGTATATATTTTATGCTAGTAAATATCATTTTTAGTTGTGGACCACCTCTTTTGATTGTAAAATGTAGGAACAATCAAACAAATGAATTTTTTTTGCAAAAAAACTATAAATGAACACTTTGTTTCATCCAGTAAAAATGTACATCCAAAAATTATATTTTTTAAGAACTTATCTTGACGACAGTTATAAATGGTGCATATATTATAACTATTATACTTAACAGGTGTTATATGTATAGCCAAATACTGCAACATCATAAAAACTTTCATAATAATGGCTTTCATAATAAACACTTAATATACACTCTCTTCAAAGAAAACATTGGGTAGTCTAATGGCTTTTTCGAGAAACTATATTTGTACACATATCAGTTATACATATGACCAGACAACAACAGCAAAAATGCTAAGCCCACAATACATAATAGTTGTAAGTTTTTATTAAAAAAAAGTAAGCTATTTTTAGACCTGTTAAAGAACGACGTTATTCCTAAGTTCGTAAAGTTCAACTTATGTGTTAAAAAAACATTTTATTGCATTTTTAGCCACAGAGGAAACTTTAGAAAGTATGTTAAATAGCTTGCTCACCAATTCTAACTTCTCTGCATAAGGTGTTTTACCACGAGAGCATGAGGAAAGTCAAAGATGGCATCAATTCTTTATTTAATGACATCATTATTTACATCCTACAAGTAATAGTGTTCCAACCACCAATCCTTTCTATGACAATAGTCATTGTCTTTTACGTACTCATCCCCAAGTTCCATTTCAAAGTCTCAAACCATATCAGCAACATACTTTCCAACCAGTATAGATAAATCAAACTAGACAAAGAACGTACAGAAGTAAAAATAACGAACAAATAAAAAATCATAATTTTCAATAGGACAAAGTTGGGGGTGTAACATATTAGTGTTGTCTAGAGGAACCATTATTATGTGATATTTTTAAATATTAAATCGTCTGTCGAATCTACTTGTTACGTTAGATGACTCACAACTCCAACCCGAACCAATGTCAGTGATGTATAAACATTGTCGAGAGTATGCGAATAAAATTGAAAGCAAAGGGATCTCGCAATGCTTTTTTAGTATTACAAAATACATATCAACCACATACATGCTAAACTATGCAGAATATTCAAATAAATGAATAAGCATAAAATATAGAATATAATCCGCAAATTCTCATCACAGAGACTCGAACCGAACAAATAAAAATTCATAAAGTATCGTTACAAAATAATATCACCCGTAGATGTGGGACAGAGTAAAAAATATACTTATAAATAATTGACATTGGTCCGGTTATTGATGAGTCTCTGAAACCTTATTTTACGCTTGAAGACTTACAGCAACCACCCGAGCCAGTGTCGATGCTTTAGAAGCCTTCTCGGCGTAGTGGGAATATAATTTCAAGCAAAGTTACCTCGCAATAATAATTTAGCCTCACATTTTTTATTTGCTAAAATCCGTTCAATAAACTTAAATATTGAAAAAGTCCTTGAAATAGGTACATTGTGACTCTTCAGACTCTGAAGAGTAAATACTGAGGGGGATCCAAATTCCAATGTGAGAGAGGATACGTTCAACAGATTCTCGTTGTCAGCTGCAATCTCAAAGGCTTCGATCTTCTAACACACGGACATGCATAAATGTTTCGACGTAACATTTTTTCTTTTGTTTATTTACGTCTTTCTTGTTTTGATTATAGACGCTTTGGACTATTGAGTTCAATGGGAACGACTCAGATCATCAATAATACTATGTACATACAAGAGTGCCTACATTGAACTTTCAATATAGTGGTTGACGAAAAGACTACTCAAAGTAATAGTCCAAAATCACCCTGAACAATCAATTTATCTCTGCAGGTTGGTTGACGAGGTGAGAATCATAAAATCACAGACCCTAAAAATATTTTCCACCCATTCAATAATACTTTTTCTATCATCTATGTTAACACAAAAGGGGTAGTTATCTTGTCTAATATATAAGGAGCGACCCAAATCTTCTGGGTCCAAAAATCAATAAGGTTTTGAATTCAAACTTTTATGTATTCTTTCAAGGTATTCTAAGACATTACTATTTGAAGTAACACAAATGATTTTCATCTGCTTGTATCGGGTTCCATGTCAATCGGTTAACGAGTTAGTCTTGATGAGCGTCGTGCACACATTCCTACTGACGTGGATATTGCCTTATCGAATCTTTGAGGTGCATAGTACTATTCCTACTACTTCCATAAAACTGAAACAAGATGGCTTCCCAACGTGACTTCGTAATAATAATCACAATGGCGTTCGTTACATTGTTAATAATGTTGCACGATCATGTGTTGTCAGCCAACACCTAAACACAAGTTGTTGCACTGCTTTATGTATTTCCAGTGAGTAACAGCCCAAATTTGGACCATCCTTTACCATATATGTATTAACACACTCAATAAGCTTGCGTGCAACCTTTCCCTCATCTCTGAATGAGACATAACAAGGAAGATTCTATTCTATTAGAATCAGCAATTCGTGATAAGAATGTCAAACGCAATTCAAAATCTCAAGGTGAAAAGAAAAAGAGAAGGAAAGGGCTGAAGGCTTCGTCTGTAGCGTACCTTACAAATGAAAAAATCTTGCATATTCCCTTCACAAAGTCTTCTCTGATATTACCTGGGTAATCACCTGGAGAATTTTCCAAAAGTGAATGCAGAGTCAGAATGCAGCGGAAGAGCTCCTCTTTAGGATTATACTGACTATCATTCTTCCCACTTAAGATTGCTTCCACCTTCTCCAAGTATAGAATAACAAGAACTTCTGCTTAAGATTTACCATAACCATTTCCATTTTGTGAGTGCTTCTTTAAGATGAGTCGAAGCATGCTCTTTCTTAACACTTTTTTCAGTTGATCGTGCTATAGTAGGAGTAACACATTCCTGCATAAATAAAATGACACAAACTATAAATCTATTTCCATCTCCGAAAGAAGGGGGGAGAGAACATAAAAGGGGAAGGAAGAATATATCAATGAGCAGCAAGAATATAACAATTTTTTACAGGAAACAGAAAATTTATATTAAATGAAAAAGAGAGAGCAAGAATACAACAATGAACAGAAACAGACTGAACCATTCCAGGATCTCCACTAAAGAAAAGATATCACCAGCCCCCAAATGTCTAGACTGCATTTTGGCCTCCGTAACTAAACATTTTCATGGAATCTTCTTATTTTGTTCTTGCTTATCGGAAAGCTGCTTGTATTGATGTTAGGTCATGCTTTTGGTGCTCGTTGATTTTATGCACCTGGATTTCCTCTTTTCTACTTGAAAATTTCTTTTTTCTTTAATACAGAGTGATTATATGACAAATAACTGAAAGAATTCACTTTTGTTCATGATATAAAAGTAAGAAAAAATGAGAAAGAATTCACCTGGTCTTCCTCTTGTCTACTTTAAAATTCCTTTTCCCTTTATTACAGCAGAGAGTTTATATGACAATAACTGAAAGAATTCACTTCCATGCATGATTTAAAAGTAAAAGAAAAAACGAGAAAGATAACTATTTAATCTAAGAAAAGTCTCAGGAATTAACGAGTGAACTTTGCCTAAAAAAGTAACTGAACTTTTATTTAGAAAGTCTTGTCATCATAGTAGTCCCTTTATCATACGAAATTAACTAGTGAAGATTGCAAGATTGTAATCGTCATCGAAGTCCCTTTATCATACGAAGTGTCAGAGTCACACAGAGACATGCAGGTAATGACTGCAAAATCTTCAGAGAAACTACACGATAAAATACGGCAGCTGCAAGTTCTACCAAGCCACATTGTGAGAAACTCAAGGTTCCAAATTTATCATCCCTAATGGCATCGCTCCTGTAGATGCATAAAATATGGTCAATCAAAGACAGACGAAAGCTCCAACAGAATAGACGAATAGAAGTGTCAACTAGCAACACGACTACATACCAAGGACCACTACTAGATACATTGCATTGATCAAGTTCCTTACAAACTATATCGAGAAGTTGCTCTATCACACTCCTTTCATCTGCTCCCCTCATTAAATTCGTCTGCAGTCTTACTATCTTAATGTTTTGTCAAATTTGTATGATCTTATAAAATTCACTTATAAAAGTGGTCGACCTCATGCTCTAGAAATCATCATCCTCAAATATTAAATGATCCATATAAAATCATAAATAGAATTAATATGTTCGTGAGTGAAATTTGAGCCTACTTGTTGAAAACAATACCATTAGAGCTCGAAGCATAGCAAAGTGTTTTTATCCTCAAAGGTTTGAGGATCACCTAATGTGAATTCACTCGTGCTGTCTATAACACTACTAAATATCATTAAATTTGTCACCCTAACAATCAACGATTGTAGGCAATGGAACGCATACTCTGGACGACTTTATTTTGTCGTACAAAGGACTCAAGTGCCGATGATATCTTATTTGAGCATAAGATGTATAGGGACTATTACAAAGTAATGCAGTTTGAGGGTCACAATTTTTTTTAAAGATATGGATATATCCTTTCAATGGTTTAGCTTGGGCCCTCGCCCTTAATATATTAAGGGTGGAAGCAATTCGGTTTAGGGGTATTTGACGAACCTAACCTCAAATGTGATTTTCCTCAAATGAAAATCAAATTGAACTAGAAAATTCATAAAAACCGCACTGAACCGAACTGTAGTAGAAACTACAACGAATCGACCTGGCCATGAAAGAAACAAAATTCCAAAAAAAACAAAAAAATAATGGAAGAACTAAAATGAAACAAATCCAAGAACAAACATATCCAGATAAAACACACCTTAAATAAAATACTAAAACAAATCTTGAAGAATTTAATATAATAAACCTAAAATAGATCATGAAAATTCTAAACTTGATGAAGCAATTGAAAAAAGTACTTAGATGAAAATTCTGGCAATGTTTCTTCTCTTCCTTCATTGATACAAAGAGGGTATAGAGAGTCAGAAGGTGAACAAAGAGAGAGAGCGCGACAAAAGAGCAAGAGAATGACAAAGAAAGAGAAAGATAGGGGTGATTAGAGGGATTGAGAGACAGAGAGCGAGTGAGGGACATAAGAGAGTCAGAGACGGAGACGGAGTTCATCGTGGAACAAATAGTGGCCAGCTGTTCAAAGCAGTTGTGATTACGTTGGAGTTCGAGGAGATGCAACGGAGAGAGAGAAACTTCGAGATCGGCTAGAGGTTGGCCATATTAAGGATTCTTGTGGAACACGACGATGAGAGGCTGGCCACATAGGCTTCTCATGGAACACGATGGGGAGAAAGAGACAGTGAGGGGGGAGGGGGGTTAGCGACATCAATTAAATGAAGAATGATGGTGAGGTTAGGGTTTGCTCATCTAAGTCTGAGTACTAAAAAAAAGGGAAAGTATATAAGGAGATTCGAAGTTGTGCTTGGCAGATCACTAAGGATGCAGTTCGAATTCAAACGGTTTTCATCCCCCTTGAACAGTAAATCGAAGTGAAAAGTGTGGTTTTCCTCTTACTTAAACTAATGGAAATAAAATAATTTGACAAATTGTCAAAACCGAGTCGTTTCGGATTGCTTTGACTCGGTTTAATTGGTATTTCAGTTTTGCTTAAACCCCAACATTCTACATTGAACTTATGATTGGCCGACCTTGGTTTTGTCATATGTCATGCTAATTTTATTGTTCTGTAAAAAACTCTTGCTCGTATAGTTCACTTGCTTAGTGATCTGTTTGTTTTACGGGGACTACCTGAAACTTAACGATGTTTTAGATACCACAAGGCGTATAGATGCTAGTATCATTTGGAAGGGAGTGATTATAATAGAAACTGACAATGATTTGACAGATCTTTATATGAAATCATCATATAATAGAAATTCATCTCCTTCGTGATCCTAATTGGAGAAGTCTCACGAATCAGATAATAGAATCATAAGATTTTACTATATACTAGTAATATTATGAAAAAAAAATACAATTTACCAAATTACATATTAAAATTCTTGAATATAGTTAATTAATCAACGTAAATTTCACTATATTACTAAGTGTAATTTAAATAAATAATAACAACTTAAAAATTGAACAGATTAAAATGAACTTTATATTATTTTCTTATCAATACCTTACAAAATTATGGTTAGTGTGATCGTAAGATCATAGTAGGATCGTAAGATCCTACCAATCCAAGACAAGAAAATATAATAGGATCGTAAGATCCTCCCAATTTAATATTCTACCTATGAAACAGATTGTGGGGGTTATACAGGATCATAAAATCATAAGATCATACTATCTAGATCGGGATTTTAATAATCATGTTATAGTACTTAAAAATCATGTGTTGCTATCCTTAAAACTAGAGTTAAGGAGAGAAAGTTCGCATGTTTAAGTAGAACTATATTTGGTTCCTGGCACTGTGTTAATAACTATTCCCATGCTACTAGTAGTAGAATTTGGCTTTCTTAGAATCTATATCCTATGAAGTAACCATACTGGACAGACATGAATCTTTCTATGCTTCTTGTATATATGCATCAAATGATCATCAAGCTAGAAAGCACCTTTATAGTTACATCATAGACCTTCCTCCCATTGTCAGTAACCATTCCTTAGTCTTACATCATAGACCTTTCTCCCATTGTCAATAATCATTCTTATGACTTTTTAGAAAGCGCCTTTTTAAGCAGATTGGACCTTTTTAAGCAGATTGGAGGAAGGGAATACATGATTTTAATTCCTGTATTGAAAGTTTAGAGTTAAAGACTTATGCTATGGAGGTAGTAATTTCACCTAAACCAACAAAAAGGGTGGCAAGATTACTATATTGAATAAGATTGATAGAATAATGGGTAGTGAAGATTGGATGATTATTTTCCCCATTTTCTGGCTAAATTTCCTCCTCCTTTCATTTCCGATCACTGCCCTACCATTGTGCATATTCATTCCAAAAATTACAAAATGCTTGTTAGTTTCAAATACTTTTTCTAGGCTGAAATGGATGATTTATTATCAGTCTCTTCTAGCGTTTAGCACTCATATGCACAAGCTTTATAGTAAACTTAGGCCTACCAAAATGGGTTTGAAGCAGCACAATAGAACTAAATCCTCTATTATCTCCATCAGAGCTCATGAAGCTAGATTAAAGTTGGAAAACGCCCAGGGGATCTATTCTTTGATCCCTATGATCCCACTCATTAGTTTGTTGAGCAAACTTCTTCCCTAAGGCAGGCTGAGGAGATTCCTTTAAGGAAAAAATCAAGGGCTAAATGGATTAGTCTGGGGGATAAAAGCACTACATATTTTCACAAGTTGATCAAGAGAAACAATATCATAGCTAGTTTGGTTCAGCTTAAAAAATGATCATGGTAACAATGTCACCAGCGGGATGAATGAACCATCTTCTTGTTCAACATTATACCACCATGTTTGATACTATAGGAGAGTAGGCCATCATAAATTGGAGAGTTTGACAACTCCTTTACCACAAATGATATTTTGAGATCAGGTAGATTCCCTTATTACACTTGTGACTAATTAAAATAACCAAGATGTTGTCTTCTCCTACAATGACTCTTCTCCTACAATGACTCTAAGGCTCATGGCCTGATGATTTCAGTACAAGATTCTTTAGGGAGACTTGGGCAGTAGTGGGTGATGATTTGATCAGATCTATTCATGAGCTTTTCCACAGCGTCGTTATGTTGCAGAAAGTAAACCACACCTCTATGTCCTTGATCCCTAAAACACTTAAACCCTAAATTTTCCATGATTTTAGGCCACATTCTTGTTGTAATATTGTTTGTGCATCTCCTAGATTTTAGCCAATAAATTTAAAGATGTGATTCCCCATATGATCATTGAAATCTAGAATTCTTTTGCACCAGGATTAATAATTGCTGACAACATCTTCCTTTCTGAAGATTTATTAAGAAAATATCAAAAGAAGTCCAATATTTCCAATTGTGCCATTAAATGTTGATCTTATGCAGACTTATAATTGTGTGGGTTGAAATCATGTTGAAAGACCCCCTTATATACATTGGCATCCCCATCAATTCTTCAAATGGATCATGGCATATACCACTTCTCCCACTTTCTTTGTCCACATAAGTTGGGAATTGTGGCTATTTTATGGGGGCTATAGGTCTTAGACAGAGGAACCCCATCTCCCATTATTTGTTTATTATTGGTATTAGATCTCTCACTGCTATTTTGCATCATGCCTCTACCCTCCCTGGTTTTTCATTTCCATTAAAAGTGCTATGAGATCAATATAGTTAACTTGTTCTTTGTTAATGATTTGCTTAACTTCTCTAAGGATGATGTGGGATTTATGAAGTTTTTTAAGGACGACCTAGATATGTTTTATATGTATATAACTTTGAAGCCAAACCATGTCCAAAACCAGACTACCGTCTCTAGTGTCCCTCAGTACACTCAATAGATACACACTAAAGTAATAGGGTTTCGAACTAGTATTTATCATGTTAGATACTTTTTGATGACCCTCAAATCAAACAGACTAGGGAAGCGTGACTATTCCACACTGGTTGGCAGAAAAACTAGTAGGATCAAAACTTAGGAAGCCAAACACCTTTCTTCTGCAAAAATATTACAACCTATCCAATATGTTCTAGTTCTTATTCAAGGATTTTGGGTGGGATGCTCATCTTGCCTAAGAGGGTCCTTAATGATATTGAAACCATAATTATGAAATACCTTTTGCTCAGGTGATACAATGAGACATGTATACTCTAAAGTCAAATGATATGCGGTGTGCCTTCCTAAGGAAAATAAGGGTATCAGGGATCTGGTTGCCTGGAACTCTATAACTATTTCTAAACACTTAGAGTTCCTCATCACCGAACCTCATCATTCTATTTGGAGCTAATGGTTTCATCTCCACTTGATCAAGGAAGGTTCCATTTTCATCATTAAACCTCCCTTTGAATGTTCTTGAATATGGAGAAAATTGTTTAAAGCTAGAAAGTGGTTCGCATCTAACTACCCTGCCAAAATTGGAGTGCTAGCCTACTTTCCTATAGTGTGACCCTTGGCATCAATTAGGCATTTTTAAGAACAGGTTTAGCATGGTTGTAACTCTTGTCGCTTTCTGGAATGTTAATGTTAATGTCAACTTGGTCATCAAACAATGCGTAATAGAATTGGCCAGCAACAAATAATGTTGCTTTGATGGTGATAAAAGAGGAAATTGCCCTCATGCCTCCTCTTAATGTATCTAGACCTCATCAATGTGCGGGAACTAGCTACTAATAGCAAGTACTCCATTGTCTTTGTTTACAATACCATTAGAGAACCTGAGAAGAATATGATATGGTAACATTTAGTTTGATATCCCTGCAATATTGTCCCAAAAAATAGCTTCATCACCTGGCTTACTGATACGAACATGCTTTCTACAAAGGAAAAGCTAGTGTCTTGGGGTATACTTAATGATATTAACTACCTTTTGTATAAACAATATTCAGTCTAGAGATCATTTACCTTCTGGATTTTAGAACTTTCCTTATTAAACTAGATTTCAACTCTTTTGTTTATATTATATGGAATGAATTGTTTAAGGAAAGTTTAGGCTATGGAATTAAAGGTTTATCCCTTATTCTCCTTTAAATAGGGATCTCATAATCAAGTAGGAGTCCCCACCATCTATTGGATGATCACACTTGAGCTTCTCTGGCCTTTCATTTTTTTAAGGCCCCTAGGGTGTAGCCCTTGTATTTTGTATTTCCGTTCTTCTAGTATATGATTTGCTTATCCAACAAAAAATTATGCATGAAATTTATTAGATCATACTGAAGTTATCACTTTTTATATCATCGTTGCAACGTAATTAAATGAGTTTGTTTTAGTTAGTAGAATTTCGGTAACATTCTCACCAATTCCTAACAATAAATCTAACTTTCCTGAGTAAGATTTTATTGATAAATTATAAAAGACGAAGAAAAACCACTGAATTATGATCATGTAAAGGTTTAAAACAATTATCAACTTGCGTTACAACTTGAAAAGTCTCTCTCCCTCTCTCCCTCTCTCTATCTCATTCTTTCTCGCGTGGAATATTTTCGACCAGCCAAGATGGCAATGCCTTAAAGTTGTACCATCCCCTCCCTTACTGTTTAGTCAATAATTTTACTAGAATGTTTTCTATCTTTTTAGAATAGTACTCCACCTACTTGTCATTCATGGAGGATTCAAAGTATCTTCTCACCATTTCAATTAAGAAAGGAGAGTCTTTGCAAGAGTACACCTACCGTTTCAAGGAAGAGATGGTGAACGTAGACAATTGCGATGATCACGTAGCAAGGATAGCGTTCAGACATGGGTTAGACCAAAACTCACCCCTCTTTGATGATTTATCAAAGGTCAAGCCACTCACAATGGGATTTCCATAAGCACATATAAACATATTTCCCTATAAGAAGAAAAGGAAAATATGTTGAAACGTTCAGAACAAAGGTTGATGAACTTGGGTCCAGTGGGTAAAATTCGTGGGCAGTAAAGAAAAGGACGTACATAGTAGATAAAGAGGATGAAAGGGGCTAGTACAAATGAGAAAGTGCTGAAAAAAAAAGGTCAGATCAACGGAACATGTTCACCTTGGGGAAAAATTCTATGCTCATTTGACTAAACCTGTCAATCAGATCCAAAAGACCATAATTGATAAATATTGGTTGAGGAGACCATCTCCACTCATGAAAGAGCCGAATGAAAGGGGAAAAAAGAGGCATTGCTTGTACCAATGGAGCAACAACCATCTCATAAAGGACTGTTATCAACTAAAAGATTATATAGAGGAGTTTATAAAAATGGTTATTTGAGACACTTTATAGAGAAAAAGAACAAATAAGACCGAAAAAAAAAGTGAACAGCCCAAGAACCAAGTGCCATTGAGGATAGTAGACACCATCATCGCACTTACTGAATCACAAGGAACAATAAGGAAAGAGGGAAAGGTATACTACAAGAAGCCTACTTTGGAAAAAAAGACAACAAACGGGAGGGGGATCCAAGTGGCATTCCATCATTTTTTATGATCTAAATAGTGGTAAATGGTAAAAGCATAATGACGTTCTGGTGATGATGGAAGCATGGTGAATATGTTATTCAATCAACTATAGCAAAGGTGTCCTGGGGAACCCTAAAATTGCTTGGAGCCAGCCAACTGCTAATTGGGTTCAACAGAGCATAACTTATTTTAAAGGAATCCTACCATTCCCCCTACATGCGAACCATACAACCGCCTAACGAATTTCATTCTGATAGACGCAATGTCACCATATAATGCATATCTGGGAAGACTTAGATCCACAAGATGATGTTAATACCGTCAACATATCACCAGACACTGAAGTACCCTTCGCCTGATGGAATCAAGATGATCAGAGGAGACTAGGCGGCTGCTCATTGTAGCTTCATCATATCACTTAACTATGTTAGAAAAATGAAGCTTCCATTTTGAGGAAGGGAAAGGAGGTAGCCGATCAATAGCAATTAATAGATAATGAGGATGGTATGAGCATGCCAAGGTACGAGGTACTAGTGAAACGGAACATGTGGACATTGTGAATGGAAAAACAATGATTGGGGAAAAAGTCACTATAATAAAAAAAACTCACTTTGAAAGAATTTCTTCGCCAACATGCAAATGCATTCGCTTCAACGGCTGCAGAAATGTGTGGTATTGATGAAAGATAAATTTGTCATAAGTTAAATTTTGATCCTTTCATGAAATCTATATAACAAAGAGTGTATAGTTCCTCCAGAATGAAAAATCGTCATAAAGAAAGAAATTGAGAAATTGAATGACGTTGGTTTTATTAGAGAAGTAAACTACCCATAATTGCTGAAAAAAATAGTAACGGTATGTGAGACGTGGAAAATTTGAATAGACTTCACTCACTAAGGCATGCATAAAAGATGATTATATGTTGCCACATAGTGACATGGTAGACGTGACTTCAGGCCATGAGCTTTGGAGCTTTATGGATGTATAATTGATATATATAATGAGGTATAAATATCTAATCTGACCAGAAAAAAACTTCATTTATAACAATGTGGGAATAGTTTGTCATAAAATAATGCCATTTTGTTTAAAAAGTACAGGAGTGACCAATCAAATGAGACATTTATAATCTTAAGAGAGAGTAAGATGAAGGTCAACCTTGAAAAATGCACTTTCAAAGTTTCAGCAATAAAGTTTCTGGGACACTCAGTCCCTCAAAGAATAATAGATGTCAATCTAGACCAAGTGAAGCGCAAATGAAAATGAATTCCCCAAAGAACAAAAAGGAAATTCAGAGTTTGATGGAGGAATTAATAGTGTTGAACAATTTTTTAGCCAGGTGAACGGAAAAGTGCATACTCTTTTTAACGAAGCTGAAGAAGAATTCTTGGCATGAATTGGACGATGAGTGTGAATAGGCTTTTCAGAAAGTAAAAGAATATTTAGCATCTCCGCCATTACTCTAAAAACCATTTCCACGAGAAGAGTTGTTGCTTTATCCTGCGGTATTAGAAAAAATGGTAAGTGCTGCGCTAGTTAGGATTGAAAGCAGGCAATCGAAGCCGGTATATTTCGTAAGTAAAGGTCTTGTGACGGCAAAAACAAGGTACAAAAAGATGGAGAAAGTGATATTGTGTTGCGGCAAGGAAGTTGTTGAAGACTTAAAAAAAGGGGTTTTCTAATATATTCAAATGAACTTTTATGACGGGGATTCACCGTCGTCTATGTAAGGGGCATGTAATATTTTTTACATTTCATGACGATAGGTTAAAAATCGTCATAAATTTGCATGACAATATTTTCAAAAAAATGTCATAACATGTTAATCCTACGACAACGCTTAAGGAGAAAAACATTGTTACATTTCTATATACGGTCGTAAGTAGTAAATTGTTGACGATGACTGTAGTAAATAACGTCGTGAGAATTTCACAGCCATCATGTATTATGGAGAATATGACAATGCTTTTGATAACCACCATCGTAAAGATGATTTTTGCTGTTGTAATTCATTGCCCATATTACAACGTTACTTTTATTTACCTTTGTCAATGTTTCGTGTTTTTACTTCGGTTTTTACATCTACCGTCGTGAGTACTGCTTCTAATATTTTTAATTTCATCCAAAAAATTCGCCTCAACCTAATTACATGTTCTCTAAAAATATGAAATTAATGAAAACAAATACCAAACATTAAACTCTCAGGATTTATATTAATATTTGATAATATTAATATATATCATTTCAATAAAGTGTTACATTATTTATTGGATCAGCTTAAAAATAAATCTAACTTGAAAACTAACTAACTTATTTTAAGCAACACTTGTTCCAATCAATAAAAAATACAAAAAATAGTTTCACAAAACCATGCAAATTAACCTCAAGAATACAATTCTATTTTTCAAACTCAAGAAGTCCTTACAAATAACGTCATTATCCTGCATTTACAAGAGAACATTAGATTTACAAAAAGATCCAATTTATATCCTCTCCGAGTACTTAAAATGTGTATATTTACTGCATCCATAATCCTCATAAAACACGACATGTAGTAAATAAAGTCGAACAGAAGTTCAAACCAAATAAACAAAATCTCAAATCCAGGAACTAAATATAGAGTGACATTTTAGAAGGCAGATATTATTTTATAGTACTGGTATGTAACTGCTCAAAAATCGTTTACATTTGTTGAGAATGAGATTATGCTGAGAACCAGATTCAGGAAAGAACCCCGAACCATTGCAAATTCCATTTAAGGATTTATCATGCAGGAGGAGAACTAATCACAAAAATAAAGACTCAACAAAACTTTTATCACATAATAAACTTATTAATAAAGGCACAAAGTATGGCATACATACAACCTAAGAAAATACTAACTGAGCCATAAGTTTATAACACCATATCAAAAGAAATGCATATGCTACTATTCTTACCATGATACTCAGAGTCACAAACTGACCGACCAGATAAAAGGCAGAAACACGGCATTTATTACCAGCAAATAGTGCTACAAATTTACAAAATGCATAAATGTGCCTTTATAAAGTAAAGAAGAAAACATCGTTGAATATTTCCATTTGAAAATCTTAATGTTACGTAACACTTCCTGCATAGTTGGTCGTCGCTTTGGGTCAGGAACAAGCATCTTTCTCACCATGTCGATAGCATAATCAGAGACTTTGGGCCAAGGGTCCCTCTTGAAATCTATAATAGACTGGATATCGGCTGTGCAACTCCTGTTCAATTTCTGTAAAGCACAATTCCGAAATTAGAAGGTAGAAAATAAACCAAGAATGGTGAACATAAAATTTCAGTCAAGCAACAAAATGAGAGATAGTAGAAGATTAATCAGAGGGTAAGATTAGAGAACAGATGTTTAATGACACTTCTAAGACTAATAAAGCATTTGAATCGATCAAAACAATGCATAATAAGCTTCAATGCATAAGATTGTTTGTGTGCACAATGTTTTTTTTTCAAATTCACCTTCCGTGTATCTAACGTGGGAAAGATAGTGAAAATAGATATTGAGCTCATGCATAAGAGTTCAAATTTATTTCCTTTATGATGACTTTTTTTTTATTGAGAAACACATTACACATTTAAGTGACTGGTTCTGGAGCTAATGCAAGTGTACTACAATATAGGCAGAAAAAAGTTCATTTCTTAAATAAAATATACCTTAAAGTACAAGGCAGATTTATGGTGGTAACTGAAGAATAAAGATTCTTTCACTAAAATTCAAATTCAAACCCCACAGAAACAATCGTATCATCAGCTTCCCCACTAAAAGATGTAGATAATAAAATCAATGGCCTTCAAGAAGTCCTTGCAAATAGTGTTTCCTTGTCGTCCATTTAGAAGTGATAATTAGATCTAAATATCATACACAAATTTGTAAGCACCAAATGCTCAGAAAATGTCCTAGGACATTTTAGCAACCTCTGAGAAAGACTAGAACAAAAAACTAAAACAGCACATAAACCCTAGAGCCCAAATCTTCAAACTTTGGATGTCCATATTGAATAGTCTCAGTTTAAATTATACAAGCAACACAATTACATAGGAACTTCACTAACAAAAGATAGATGGAGGAGAATAAAATTAATAATGTGAATATGGATGTGTGTGTGTGTGTGTGTGACTGTGAGTTCGATCTATTAACATATCAATTCCCGCACCAGACATATCTATGAACTTCATACTTGCATTCTGGCATAAAACACTACTTCAGACTTGCAATGCATAAGCATGAGTGTTCTCCAGTTTGATGAGCAAACATCTTTCCCAAATGGGTGTAGCTGGATATAACACCTTTTAAGAGCAAGTACTAATAGTAGGGAAATTGAAAAAAAAAATTTTTCACACCTTTCATTTCTTTTTGGTTCTTTCCAATTGGGAATAAGTTGGAATAAAAAGAAAATAGGACATCCTAAAATGTTATGACACACAAACTCAGTCTCTTTACCATAAAAAATTAAGGAAAATGATTAATTTTTTAAAGTTTGAACTAATAGACATGTTTCCTAAGACTATTTATGGATAGGAGTTTTTGTAGCCCAATCAAAAACCATATGACTTGATGACTGCATGTTTAGGAAGCTCAAGAGAGTATTCATTTCCCTTTTATTTACTATGACAATGGTTCATAGTTCTAACAAATAGCAATATCTGAAGCTGACTAAAAAAATGGAGAAGACAAAATACATGTATAGAGCTTTATCAACTACGGTGATGCTCTGTACTCACAACCACAACCATACAGAACATACATCTTTAGTGCAACATAGGTGACTTCTAGGACATACAAGTCATTATAGTGCTCAGAGGTGAAGATACTTCCACAGCTGATTTAAATAATAAAGCGACAACAATCTGGTAAAGAGGAATAAGAGCTTCATATCTGCTTCAAAATGGCATACAAAATTCAGATGACCATATCAGTTTGTCAACAAGCCTATTACAGCCATTGTCAATATTCATCAACTACCGATTCCAACCATGAGGCATATTTAAATTGCCATAAAGGCAGAAACCCTCATATTGGATCATTGACCATAGTAATTGAATAGCATTTGTTATGTCTCAGACATTTGTAGTCATCTACAATTTTTTAATTGGACATCGCTTCTTACACAACTCACACACAACCCGATTAAATTGAGAAATTTAGGGTGGGTGTATTACATATATGATATATGACCTTTAGGAATCTGAGTGTAAAATCAGAACAAATTAGCAATTGGCTACCAAAAGACAGCACTCGATATTTTTACCTTCATTAGAATGAGGTCAAGCAACTCTGCCAGTTTCTGACTCGCATTTATCAGCTTGGTGACTGCTAATACAAGAACACAAAAGGATAGAAACTAATAGCGTACGATATATTACCAACTAAAACAAAAATTAAACAAATCAGTGAAACGAAGGAAAACCAAACAAGGATTTAGTCAAGCTTCCTATACTGCAAATAAAACTGAGCGACTGATAAAAAAATTAAAACGAGTAAGGGAGAAGTACTAAAAACAAAATGGTGCTGAGAAAAGGCCATAAATTAATAGGAGAAGTTGAAGCACTGCATCGTCTAATTCCTCAACAATATCTTCCTTATTCTTGTTATCTTGCTAAAATGGTCAAAGAACCTTCTTATTTCTGAAGGGTATGAATATGAGATTCAGATTGATGTGCTTATCTCTGATTTAGAGAGAGATGGTTGGGGGCGAGAGAGAGAGAGAGAGGACTTTGTTGCTCAGCCCCCCAGAGAGAAAATAACTTCACGTTTCGATCTTGTGGTTAGAAAATAACTTCACGAGATGGCGAAGACAAGGCTTCAATGATGACGAGATGAGGCGACGACAGGCTGTGGCGATGTGGGATGCGGCGACGGTAAGATATAGCGATGATGTTCTCTTCTACGACGAACCTAACCTTAGTTCATGTTTTTGAACTAGAGAGAGAAGCTAATCGAGAGAGACAACTCTCTCACCTTCGACGAACCTAGCCTTAGGTTCTATTTTTTATCTTTTGAGAGAGAGAAGATAGAAGGAGAAGCTAATAGAGAAAGAGCTAATGACAAAGAGAAAAGCTAAATAGTGCCATTTTTCACTTAGCGACTGATAAAAAAATTTAGTCAAGTAAGGATTTAGTGAAACGAAGGAAAACCAAACAAGGATTTAGTCAGGCTTCCTATACTACAAATGAAACTGAGCGACTGATAAAAAAATTGTAAAGAGAGATACAAGTAAGGGAGAAGTACTAAAAACACAATGGTGCTGAGAAAAGGCCATGAATTAATAGGAGGAGCAGTTGAAGCACTGCATCGTCTAATTCCTCAACAATATCTTCCTTATTATTGTTATTTTGCTCAAATGGTCAAAGAACCTTCTTGTTTCTGAAGGGTATGAATATGAGATTCAGATTGATGTGCTTATCTCCGTTGTAGAGAGAGAGGGTTGGGGGCGAGAGAGAGAGAGAGAGAGAGAGGGAGGGAGGGAGAGAGAGAGAGGGAGAGAGACGGAGAGAGAGAGAGAGGGAGAGTACTTTGTTGCTCATCCCCCCAGAGAGAAAATAACTTCACGTTTCGATCTTGTGGATAGAAAATAACTTCACGAGATCGCGATGACAAGGCTTCAGTGATGACGAGATATGGCGACGATGGGATGTGGCGATGTGGGTTGTGGCGACGGTAAGATATAGCGATGATGTTCTCTTCTTCGACAAACCTAGCCTTGGTTCTATGTTTTTGAACTAGAGAGAGAAGCTAATCGAGAGAGACAACTCTCTCATCTTCGACGAAGCTAGCCCTAGGTTCTATTTATTATCTTTTGAGGGAGAGAATAGAAGGAGAAGCTAATAGAGAGAGGTAATGAGAAAGAGAAAAGCTAAACAGTGCCATTTTTCACTTAAAATCTACTCCCACTTTTCTTATTCTAAGTCCCGCTTTTTTCTTTGCAATTTTCACGACGTTATATGTACACACCATTGTAAAAACTAGACGACACTTTATAAACGTCGTCGTAAAAAATCATTTTTTCTCGTGTTAACTCTAGTAAAATATAACAGATACCTTCTTACGACGTTATAAATTATTGTTGTCGTGAATACCAAACAATTTATGATGGTAAACAATTAATGGCATGATTATGACACCATTAAAATAAATCGTCGTCTTTACTTTTTACCTACCTTCGTTAAAGGTCAAATTTCTAGTAGTGATAGTCACACTAGAATGAAAAATCGTCATAAAGAAAGAAATTGAGAAATTACTTGACGTTGGTTTTCATTAGAGAAGTAAACTAACCAGGATTGCTAAAAAAATGTAGTAATGTTAATTGGGATGAGGAGAATTTGAATAGACTTCCTTGTTAAGGCATGCATAAAAGATGATTACATGTTGCCACATAATGACTAGATGGTAGACGAAACTTTAGGCCACGAGCTTTTGGCTTTATGGATGCATAATCGAGATATAACCAGGTGAAAATGTTTCAACCTGACCAAGAAAAAACTTTATTTATAATAATGAGGGAATATTCTATCATTAAGTAATGCTTTTTTGTTTAAAAAATACAGGGGTGACTAATCAAATGAGACATTTTTAATCTTAAGAGAGAGCAAGATGAACCTCAACCTTATAAAATGCACCTTCAAAGTTTCAGCAACAGAGTTTCTGGGACACTTAGTCACTCAAAGACAAATAGATGTCAATCTAGACCAAGTGAAGCGCTAATGAAAATGAATTCCCCAAAGAAAAAGAAGGAAATTCAGAGTCTGACAGAGGAATTAACAACATTAAACAGTTTTTTTAGCCAGGTCAACAGAAAAGTGTAGACCCTTTTTCATGAAGCTGAAGAAGAATTTCGAGCATCAATTGGACGATGAGTGTGAAGAGGGCTTATCAGAAAGTAAAAGAATATTGAGCATATCCACCATTACTCTAAAAATCACTCCCACGTGAAGAGTTGTTGCTTTATCGTAAGGTATCAGAAACAATGGTAAGTGCTGCTCTAGTTAGGATTGAAAGCAGACAATCGAAGCTGGTATATTTCGTAAGCAAAAGATCTTGTGCCGGCAGAAACATGGTATAAAAAATGGAGAAAGTGATATTGCATTGCGGCAAGGAAGTTGACGAAGATTTAAAAATGGGTTTTCTCATATATTTAATAAACTAATTACAAGCAATATATTTACAGAAGGAATCTGACTAATATAGGAAACTAAACAAATAAAGAAAGAAATTGTAATTATAATAAGTAATTTTTGAAAGAGTAATAAAATTAATCTTAACACTTTTCAACAGCTCCCTCAAGTGGGTTGAAAGAAAATTTCTATCCCTAGCTTGCCACAGTATTCTTGAAGATAGAACCTGCAGATTTGTCCATCATCAATTTTTTTTTCTTGATGAAGTGTCTATCAATCTCCACATATTTTGTTCTATCATATTGTACTGGATTGTTAGCTATAATAATTGCTGCTTTAGTATCATAATAAATTCTCATAGCTTTTTTAGTTGTCACATTTAACTCTTTTAGAATGATTTCAAGCCATAAGAGTTAACATATCATGTGTGTCATAGCTCAAAACTTCACTTATGTACTTGATCTTGCAACTACATGTTGTTTCTTACTCCTCCATGTGACTAGATTTCCTTTCACAAAGGTGCAATATCTTGTAATCGACCTTCGATCAGTGATTGATCCTACCCAATCAGTATGTGTGTACACGTCAACTCTTAAATGGTAATATTTTGAGAATAATAATCCATTTCCTAGAATTGCTTTCAAAAATCTCATAATCTTATACGTCGTTTCCATGTGATACTCCATTGGTGAATGCATATATTGACTTGCTATTTCCACTGCTAGGCAATATCAGCTCTGGTCAGAGAGAGAGAGATTAATCATACTACCAACCTATGGTATCTTCCTTTGTCTGTAGGGATTACTTCATCATCATTACTAAGTTTGTGATTTGGATCAGTTGGAGTATCTATTGGACCTAGAATACCAGTCTCCTCTAACAAATCAGGAGTATATTTCCTTTGAGATACAAATAATCCTTTCTTGATCTCGTAACTTCAATCCCTACAAAATAACTTAAGGATCCTAAATCCTTAATTTCAAACTCTTTGGCGGGTAGGTTTTTCAAGTTCTTCATTTCTGCAGTATCATTCCCTATAACTATAATGCTATACATAGACAAGAAGAGTCATTATTTTATTATGAGAGAAATGCTTAATAAAGAGAGTGTGATCTTCCTAACTTTAGGGGTATCCAAAGCTAAACAAAGACTCTGTGAACCTTTTAAACCAAACTCTTGTGGGCTACTTCAAACCATACAATAACTTCTTAAGTTTACAAACCTCTGTGATATTGGAGCACTTTCCAAAACCAGGAGGTTGATCCATGTAGACCTCTCCTTCTAGATTTCCATGTAAGAAGGCATTTTTATCATCAAACTATTGTAGAGGCCTATGAAATTAGCAACAAAAGTCCATAGTACCTTACTGATATTCATTTTTTCTACTGGTGCAAATTTCTCTTGGTAATCAATTCCATACATTTGAGTGTAACCATTAGCAACAAGTCTAGTCTTGTACCTCTCAATCGATGCGATCAATTTTATATTTAACTATAAAGACCTATTCACAGCCCACTGCTACCTTCCTTTAGGAAGATCAACAACATCTCATGTATCTTTTTTTGTGCAAGGCTTGTATCTCTTCAAGGATAGCCTTCTTCCACATAGGATCTCCTAGACCCTCTTGTACAATGTTTGGAATTCTTTCTCTTGACAGTCCGGCAGTGAAGGTCTTGTGACTATCATTAAGACTTTACAAAGATATTAAGTTGGAAATTGGATGCTTAGTGCAAGTTCTAGTACCTTCCATAAAAGCAATTGGAATATCAAGATCAGAATTAAGAGAAATTAAGTCAAGATTAAGAGTACCTTCTTCAGGTTCAGACGATTGACCATGAGAGAGGGATATGATCTTCCAACCTGTCCTTTTTCCTTAGAGAATAAGTCAGAAGTTCATCACCAATTTTGTAAGTTGTCACAGATCTTTCACTAGATATTGGTTCAACATTCTTAACCCCCTCACCATTTTTAGTATTAGTAACTTGTTTAGAGATTGAATGAGAAGGAGAAAGAGAAACATGAAATGGAATAGCCTAAGAAAAGACATTTAAGAGCTCTAGGTTCAAGTTTCAAACAGGTTTTATCACTAACGTGCACAAAGACAACACACCCAAATATTTTTAGTGGAAGAGACTGCAAGATCATAAATTCTAGTTAATGATGTTTTAGAGTATTCACATGAGAAGCAAAGTCAAGAGTTTTTTTTCAATCTGTTAATGAGGTGCACAGCAGTTAAAACCGCCTCTCCCCGATAGTGCTTAGGGACATTTTTAGTGAACATAATTGCTCTAGAAACCTTACGAAGATGTTTTTTTAGCTATCTCATTATATTGGGGAGTATTAACACGGATTGACAGATAATGCCATTATCTAGAAAATGAGATGCAAGTATTTTATTGAAATATTCCCCCATTGTTAGATGTTAAGATTTGGACTCTAGCATCGAATTGTGTTTCTAACATGGTGTGGAATTTTTTGAATGTAGAAGCCACCTCAAATTTATCCTTAAGAGGATAAATCCACATAACTCTACCGCAATCTTCTATGAAAGTGACAGAGCATCTAAACCATATATCGGTGGAACTCTAGATGGCCTCTAAACACTACTATGAATAAGAGAGAAAGGAAAAACAATTCTTTTATTACTCAAAGGAAAAGAAGCACGATGACTTTTAACATGTTCACATGTCTCACACTTGAATTGAGAAAGATATTAATTAGAAAACATCTTAGAATATAAAAAACTTAAAGAAACAAACTAGGGTGACCATGCCTAAGGTGATACAACCAGATGTCACTCTCTTTAGTTTTTTCCTTGCTAGTGTAAAAGGATCTCGTACATACTCCATTCACATCCATATAATATAATCCATCTCTCCCTTCAGCAATGTCAATCATCTTCCACGTCAAAAGGTTCTAAAACACACAACAATGAGGAAAGAAAGTTACAGAACAATGCATAGCTTTGGTAATCTTAATGATAGATAAAATATTACAAGAAATCATTGGCACATGTAGGATAGGGAGAAAGAGTTAAAGAATGAGTAATATAAATCTGGCCAATAACACTAATGGAGTAAAATAGACATTAACTACTTTTATTTTTGCATCTGCATAAGGAGAATAATTTTTAAAGCCTGAAGATTTGTTAGTCATGTGATTTGTGGCCCCTAAATCAACGATCCAAGGTTCATAAACATTTTTATACAATTAAGGCTAAATGAGTGTCACTTGACTGGGTAAAAGTACAAGTAGAGGATAAAGCATGGGATAGATCTTTTGATTTTTGTCCAATCATCTTGTACAAGAGTTCTAGTTGATCTTTTGTGAATAAGACTCCCCATGAGGTTGATGAAGCAGGAGTTGTGGTAGGTACATTGGATGTTACTTCTACCGTAGAGCTTTGGAAATCCTTGAGACCATTTTTAGTGGGTTTCTCCCCTTTGTTCCCTGACCGTCCTCTACTATGAGGTCCATTAAGTCTCCAACACACTTCCCTAGTATGATTCGATCTCTTGCAAAAATCATACCATCTATCATTCTTTTCCTCCCATTTCTTTCGCCATGTCATCTATCGGCTAAGGCAGAATTAAACGTAGGGTTTTCTTGAGTTAAGATCTAATCTTGACTGACCTTATGCTTTTTCACTTCTTGACCAAGCATATACCTCCCTAAGGGAAGGAAATGGATATTTTTGAAGTATTTTGGATCTACCATGAACTAAGTTACAGTTTAGACCAACTAAGAACTCCAATATGCATTCTCTTTTAAATGACTTGTTTAGCTTCACAGTGTCTATAGCAGATTCAATCTCAATGTGTCGATAATGATATAATTCTTGTTGTAAGCAACTTAGCTCATTATAATAGACTGTCATAGATTAATCTTTCTGAGTGGTATCTCGAATTCTATTTTTCAAATCAAATATCTGAGCAAGGTCACCAACATTAGAGTATGCTTGAATAACCACTTCCTAGATCTTTTTTGCTGTGAAAAAAAAGATATGTTTTTCCAATTTCTCGTTACATAGAATTCTGTAACCAAGACATAATCATAGAGTTTTCATCATCTCAAGACTTAAATGTAGGACTGTTTGGATCAGGTTCTTTGATAGTGCCTAAAATATACCCTATTTTACCCTCTACTCTTAAAAAACAACATAGCAGACAGTGACCATTCAAAAAACTTTTGCGCATATAATTTTTCCTTTGTAATTTTCAGAGTAGGATTATCTCCAAATAAGTTCTTAGAGAAAAAATAACTTGAGCAACAGGAAAAAAAGCCCAAAAACACATTTATGGCAGAAATGGAGAGATATATATATATATATCACTAAGAAATGGCACACACATAGAGAACATAGCACATAGAGAGAAGAGAGAAAAAGAAATCAAAGAGTAAACCCTAGATTCAGGTTCGCTCTGATACCATGAAGACTAAAAAAGGATTTTCTCATATATTCAATAGACTAATTGTAATTAGTAATTAATATAGAAAATTAAACAAATAAGGAAAGAAATGATAATTAATATAAATTTCTGAATAGCAATACAATTAATCTAGACATTCTTCAACAGTTGAGACCATATTTTCAATCCCATACAATCAGAGTCTTAATAGAACTACCCATACACAGTTTACTACATTCACCAGAGATGACTAGAGGACTCACAAAGTTGGCAGTTGAGCTGGGACACTATGAAATATGATATATGCTAAGGACTTCTATTAAGGGATAAGTGCTGGTTGAATTTATTATTGAGCTCACTTACAAGGATGACCATCCTAGTGAAGCTCTTACAGAAAGCACATTGGAAGGTGTTTGGGCTGTTTTGTAGATGGAGTCTCCAACCACCAAGGGGCAGGGGCATGAATTGTCATCCAAACTCCTCATGGTTGAATTCTATAGTGAGAAAAGTCTTTATGTTTCAGGGCATCCAATAATGAAGCTAAATATGAGGCATTGCTTGCAGGAATCTGGTTAATTCATGAACTAGGGGTAAAAAATTAAAATATTTTGTTATTCTATGTCAATTGTTAACAAAATTTTGTGAGAGTACAATGCAAAAGACTCTAGAATGGAAGAATTTTACATTAGACAAAAGAAATTTTGCTATTATATAAATGATATGAGATCACCCACATACATAGAATAGAAAACGCAGGAGTTGACACTTTAGCCACATTGGCATCTTCGATGTAGCTCCCTTACAGAAGAAACGTACCTCTTGAATTCATCAAAGATCCGAGAATTTAATGACCATTACAAATCAGAGCAGAAATTGAAATAGAAAATCAAGAAGGGAATTAGCATATGGATTTAATCTGTTACCTTCAGAACGGAGAACTCCTGACTGATAAAATGGAGGCACAAAAATTTCAACAATGGAGTGTCGGGTATTCACTAATTGAAGGAATGTTATGCCGAAAGTCTTTTTCAAGATTGTATTGGAAGTGTCTCACATCCAGTAAGGCCAAATATGTGTAACATGAGATACACAAGCAAATCTATGAAAATCACACTAGAGGAAGATCATTGCGAAATAAAGTTCTAAATGAAGGGTACTATTGGCCAAAAATGCACGATGATGCAAAACAGTATGTCAAACGATGCGAAAAATGCCAACGCTTTTCCTTGGTTCCCAAAATGGCACTAGAGGATTTGAAGACTTTAACAAGCCTGAGTCAATTCATGCAAATAGGTTTAGACATCATCGGGCCACTTCCAATGGCTCTTGGAAACTAAATGTCCTACAATGGACATGTGTTCTCTAAAGTAAATGGTGCCACTTGGCTCTATAATGAGCTTAAGTGCCTGGGAACTAAATGTCCTACAATGGCATGTGTTCTTTAAAGTAAGCATGGCCACTTAGCTATACAATGAGCTTAAGTTCTTAGGAAAATTTACTAGTGTTCCTAAATGAAACGATAAATTAAAGACATAATCGCATTATTCAGAGGCTTCTTCTAAAGGAAACCTTAAAAATAAGAAGAGAATACTTCTGCAAAATATTCAAAGCAGGAAGAAAAGTGTTAAAAATGTTTAATTTCCATTGTTTACAAAGAAAAGGAAAGAATTTTGATAACTCTGAGATTTTAGAGTTATCCTTACATTTCTAAGTCTTAATTGTTGCTTATCTTAGGGAGATATGGCATTTATTACTTAGTTTGAGTCATTTTTTGTCTAATTTAGATTTCTATTTAGTTTAGCTAACTTGCTAGTATTCATAGTAGTTTTAAGCAGTTTTATGCATAAATCGTGCTTCTGTGCCTGATCCTTTGGAAGCTTGTTAGCTATAGAAATGTTGCAGCAGATTTTGTAGCTACTGTAGCAATGTGTGTGCACACTTGGCAAGATGCTTTGTCACATAGTCCAGCTGAGGCTAAAAAGAGAGGAAAAACATGTGCGCTCGTAATCAGGAAAAACACGTGCCCTTGAAAGGAGATAAAACCTTAATTTCAAGGCCTTTATTTATAGCAAGTACATCTTTATGAGGAGGGGGTCGACACCTTTGCTGGTAATAAGGAAACATTCTGTAGAAAGGGAAGAGGGAAATAGGACAGAAAATGAAAGAAGGATGCAAGGAAGACGACAAAGAAGAGCATATTCGTTTATTCCCTTCTCTGTTTCTTCTTGTTTAGCTTCATTTTACTTACTGTATTTCTTCATCTTAATTCATTCCCTATGGGATAACTAAGGAAATAGGTGTATTCGATTCTTTTCTTAAGCTCACTATGAGCTAAAACACTTAAGCTAGTATGGTAATGAATCTTGAAGTTGCTTTTTCTGGATTATGAATTTTCGTTTGCTCATCTCCTTCTAGCATCTCATCCAATCATACTTAATGTTTAATTTTTATTTTTGACTGGCCATCTTTAGTGAAATGCAAGTTAGACTAAATTCTGGAAAGGTTTGATTTAATGGAAATGGCTTGAATGATACTTAGGTATTTAAATCATGTAGATATAAATACTTAGTGAGTAGTATAGGCATATATGCTCATCTTGTAAATCCATCTGCTGTAGCTAATAAGAGAAAACTATAATCTAAATTACGCTTAGACATAATTTAATTAAGTTAGGAGTTGATGATCACAAGGATGGAAATCCATTGTGCCTTTAAGCTGAGGTTAATGCTATTAAGATGTTATAGTAATATGGACAGATTTAACTTGGAATAGTAATGAATAGAGGAATTAACCATGCTAACTCTCTTCATCATTTAATACATCATTAGTATCAAATTTAATCTTATACTCAGCAAGTGTCACTTTAAACTGTTTGACTTAGCATTATTATTTCCACTTTACACTTGAACCAAATGAACTTAATCACTGTTATTACTCTGTTTTTCAATTAGATTAGATTTGGTCAATTTATTGCATATTTTTCACTAGTCCCTGTGAAAACCTACACTCACTTATTACTTTATTACTTTATAATGACACGTTCACTTACATATACACATCACAAAACAAAAATATTACATTGCGCACAAAAAAAGACAAGGAAGATGAATAATAACAACAATAAGAGCTTCACTTTACTTAGAATGTGTTCTTGTATGTCTATGAGAAGAGCTTTGTCAGGAAGATGAACTTGATTGCTGGAGGGAGTCTGAGGTTTTTCAGAAAAAAGTTTCCCTACTAGGACTTGGTCGAGAGCATCATGGTAACCAAAAGTGTAAGCCTCATGTTTCACTCCATCAAATTCAGCTTGGTATAATTATTCAACTTCCCTATCCTTTCCTTAACGAAATTTTTTTTTGCCTCTTCAGCATGTTTCAACCTTTATCTAAGCTTGAGCTTTGAGGATGTCAGTCTCCTCGGCTTGTTTCAGCCTTATTCATAGCCTCTAATTCATCTTGCCTAACAGCCGCATCCACTTGCAATTCAGCAACAAAGCCCTTGCACCTTTTCGCTCTTTCTAGTAAACCCCAACCGCAGCCTTAGCATGAGCAATATACTCTTGATGATCATTGTAATGGATTATGGCCTAAAAATGACCAAAAAAAAGAAAGGAAATGATAATTGTTGTAAGGGAATCAAAATCTATGTTTGAAGATGAATAAGATATTTACCTTCACGTGATCGAAACTATAGCGGACTGAGGGGTTTAAATCTCTTAATGCTTAAGGGCCAAAATATCGTAGTATGAAATGATACTATGACACATCACGTGGGTCATTCATGAAACTTATAGAAGCAAGAATTGGGGGTATTCTTTGTAGTATTTTAAACGCCAAGGAACAAAAGTTCCGGCAACTCCCTTAGCAACTCACTAAGCTCCCTCAGCTAGAGTACAAGTAGGAGAGATTGCATCCACTAGATACAGCATCGCAATTGTTGGAGGAGGAATGCATAAATTAGAGGGAAAGGTTGTCGCACAAATGTCTTGTCCAATAGGAGCAATAGACTGGGATGAAGTCAGACGGTTATCTGGTGAGCATACATCGTTGATTTTGAAATATGAAGCTATATGTGTGCCTCTAGAGGAAATCAAAAGTGTCAGAGGGTCATTTTCCTATCATTTAAACTTCACAGACATTTCAAAATAGAAGACTAATGAAAGGGAACATAAACAAAAAGGCATCATTCTGACATCATCTTGTACTCAGACGTGGGTCCCCAAGCTTCAGGGTATCATATTCTATATCGATGGTTTACTGCGTGAAATACAATAGAGGCTATTTTACAGTTTGTTGATTGGCTATCCACGTCATCGATGGAGTAGCTTCGGAACCAATGCCGATTGAGGGAGTAGATTTACTACACTCTCAAATGAAGTCAGGCTATCATGATAGTCAGATAGAGTTAACGAGCAAGATAGGTCGAGAAATAAATAAATTGGAGACAAGTCAATGATTGAGTGCTTTTATATTGGAATTCTATTACAGTTAACGGGGAACATAGAGGATTAACTGTTATACAAGAGATGGCTGCACATGAAGAGTAAGTAGTGTTAAAATGTAACAGGAATCAAAATGATAATCAAGTTAATAATGGAAACAATGTCATAGTCATGGTTGATGACAAAGAAAGATCGATTATAAACTATGTCATTCTTCAACCACAAGAAATGAACCCTGGAATAGTAAGGCCACAGATCAAGCTCCATAGTTTGATTTGAAGCTTGTCATGTTCTAAATGCTGCCTATTGAAGACCCATACATGCACTTGAGAATTTTCATGGAGATTAGTGATGCTTTTAAGATACCTGAAGCATCATAAGATGCTCTAAGGATGAGGTTGTTTCCTTATTCTTTAAGGAACGAAGCTAGAGAATGGTAAAACTCATTACCTCCAGATTCCATTAGTACTTGGAATGATCTTACATAGAAGTTTCTGATGAAGTATTCCCCACCAACAAAGAATGTCAATATAAGGAATGAGATTACTTCCTTTCACCAGCTATAGGGTGAATCTCTATATGAGGCATGAGAAAGATTTAACGAGTTTCTAAAGAAGTGTCCACATCATCAGATTTCACATTACATCCAAATGGAAAACTTTTACAATGGACTGAATTCTTCTACAAGGTTGATGGTTGACGCTTCCGCAAGTGGAGCCATTTTGTCTAGGTCTTAAAATGAGGCTTATGCAATCTTGGAGATGATAGAAAGTAACAGTTACCAATGGCCAACTACTAGAGCTACAACAAGTAAAAGGCTTGCAGGGATTCATGAGTTAGATGCCATAATAGCCTTAACAGCTCAGGTATCTTCTTTGGCAAACATGATCAAAACTCTAAGTATGACACCTACAACAATTCAGAATCAGAATCAAGGTAAGCAGTAATCTGTGAATCAAACAGTGGAAGTATCATATGCGTATTATGGTGAAGAACATTTATTTGAAAGCTGCCCAGGGAATCCAGCATCTGTGAATTATGTAGGGAATTTTACCAGGAATAACAACAACAACCCTTACTCCAACACTTACAATCATGGTTGAAGGAAACACCATAAATTCTCTTGGAGCAACAAGGTGAAGGACCTTCAAACTCACAGAGCAGACAAACCTATCCTCCTGGCTTTGCAAAGCAAGTTCAAGGACAGAAGAAACTATCAACTGAGCAACCTGGCACATTGGAGAATATCCTAAAAGAATACATAGTAAAGAATGAATCAGTAATCCAGAAACAATCTGCAATGATCTAGAGTCAAGCGATATCTCTAAGAAATTTGGAAAACTAAGTTGGACAAGTGGTCAATGCATTCAATACAAGACCTCAAGGTGTTTTGCCTAGCAACACTAAAAACCCAAGAATGGAAGGGAAAGAGCACTACAGGACAATACATTTTAGAATTGGAAAGGTTGCAACCCAACCAATTGATGGAACTGGAGAAAACTCTGAAAACATAACCAACGAAGTATGCCAGAGTAAAGATGTAGCCTCGTAGCCCGCTGTAGTATCTAAGTCTACAGAACAAAAAGTGGAAGACATAGAGAGGCCTTTGCCTCCATTTCCTCAAAGGTTGCAAAAGAAGAAAATAGATGGTTAGTTCACCAAATTTCTTAATATGTTAAAACAGCTGCATATAACATACCTTTGGTAGAAGCCCTACAGCAGACGCCAAATTATGTCAAATTTATGAGAGATATTTTGGCCAAAATGAGAAGGCTTGAAGAATTCAAGACTATAGCCTTGACCTAATAATGCATCTTGATTTTACAGAACAAAATTCTACCAAAGCTTAAAGATCCATGGAGTTTTACCATTCCTTGTGTAATTGCAAAAACCCACTTTGGAAGAGCTCTATGTGACTTAGGAGCAAGTATCAATCTTATGGCCTTGGCCTTTTTCAGAAAGCTTAGAATAGGATAAGCAAGGCCAACAATCATCACTTTGTAGTTGGTTGACATTTATTATGTCTATCCATAAGGTAAAATGGAGGATGTTTTGGTACAAGTGGATAAATTCATATTTCCAGCATATTTTATCATTATGGACTATGAAATAGACAAAGAAGTACCTATTATACTAGAAAGACCCTTTTAGGCTACATGAAGGACAATAATTGATGTGCAAAAGGGATATCTGACCATGAGGGTTAATGATCAAGAGATAACCTTCAATGGTTTAAATGCAATGAAGTACCCAGATGAAGATAGAAGAATGTGCTACTATTTTTGTAATTGACTCCATAGTTACGGAGAATCTGTGTATAAGCTATAGGAAGGCCACCCAATCAGAGTCAAGTTTGAAAAGTCTAGAAGAAGATAGTAGTGATGAGGAGGAAGTAGCAATCACATAGACGAATGTAAAGCAAAGTACTCCCAAGTTTGGAAAATAAATTGAATCATTTCAGTTATCTGAAAGGACATTCAAACCATCATTTTCCTCTATTGAATGACCACCTTTTCTTAAATTAAAACCCTTTCCTTCCCATTTGAATTATGCCTACTTAGGTGAGAACACTACTCTGCTTATCATTATTTCCTCTTCCTTAAGCATTGAAAATGAAAGGTTATTGATAGATGTCTTGGGAAAGTATAATAGAACAATTGACTGGCAGATGGTTGACATGAAAGAGATAAGCCCTTCTATTTGCATAAAATATATTGCTGGAAGAAGGGAGTAGCAATTCCATATAGAAACAAACAAGGTTGAATCCAATCATAAAAAAGGTTATCAAGAAAGAGATAATACATGGCTTGATGCTGGAATAATTTATCCCATTTCTGATAGTACATGGGTTAGCCCTATACAATGTGTGCATGAAAAGGGAGGAGTGATGATCATAGCAAATGAGAACAATGAATTGATTCTCACAAGAACATTGACTGGCTAGAGGGTATGCATGGATTATAGGAAGCTAAACAAATCTACCACAAATGACCATTTCCCTTTACCCTTTATGGCCAAATGTTAGATCGGCTGGTTGGGAAAGAGTATTACTATTTTCTGGATGGATACTCAGGCTACAATCAAATAGTTATAGCACCAGAGGATCAATCGAAGACCATTTTCACCTGCCCCAATGGAACCTTTACTTTCAGAAGGATGCCTTTTGGGCTATGAAATGCTCCAACAACATTTCGGAGATGTATGATAGAAATCTTCACAAACATGGTAGAAACAAACACTTGAGGTATGTATAGATGACTTTTGAGTTTTTGGCAAATCATATTTAAAATGATTGTCTAACCTTGAAAAAGTGTTAGAAAGATGTGAAGAAACTAACTTGGTCTTGAATTGGGAGAAATATGATTTTATGGTGTAAGAATGGATAGTTTTAGAACATAGAGAGTCTTTAAAAAAGATTGAAGTAGATAGTGCAAAAATAAAAGTCATTGAAAAACTCCTTGCCCCCACTTCAGTGAAAGTAATTAGAGGTTTTCTACGACATATTGGATTTTATAGAATGTTCATTAAAGATTTTTCAAAAATATCAAAACCTATATACATGTTGTTAAAACAATAGAGCTTTTTAGTTCTCTGATGACAATAGGAATGCTTTTATTGAATTACAACAGGCTTTAGTCTCAGCGTCTATCATTATAGCACCCAATTGGGAGCTACCATTTGAGCTAATATGTGATGCTAGTAACTATGCAGTTGGAGCAGTCTTGGGGTAGAGGAAAGGTAAAATTTTCCACTCTATGTACTATACTAGTAGAACTATATTTGATGCACAGTTGAATCATACCACCACTGAGAATGAGATGTTAGTTGTTATTTTTAACTTTAGCAAATTTAGAGCATATCACATAGGCGTTAAAGTAACTGTTTATACTGACCACTCTGTCATAAAATATTTGATCTATAAAAAAGATGCAAAGCCTAAGCTTATCAGGTGGATCTTGTTACTTCAAAAATTTGACTTCGAGATTAAGGACAAGAAAGGCACATAGAATCAAATGATAGATCGCATGTCAATACTGGAAGTAGGGGACAAGGCCATAGCAAACCCAACTATTGCAGAAACCTTTACAAATGAGAAGTTACTGGTAATCTCAACAGTAGAAGCCCATTAGTATGCTGACATTGTAAATTATTTAACAAGTGGAGTGCTGCCCCGTAAGCTTAATTCTTAGCAATTAAAGAATTTATTTCAACAACTCAAAGCTTATTATTGGGATGATCCTTATCTCTATAAGCAAGGTCCTGACCCGATATGTAGAAGATGTGACCCAGAAGAAGAAGTTCAAAGCATATTGTAGCAATGTCACTCTTCACCCTATGGAGGGAATTTTGGAAGACAGAGGACGGCTACCAAAGCGCTTCAATCTGGTTACTTTTTGTCTTCCCTTTTCAAGGATTCACAAGAGGTAGCAAAGAGTTGTGATAGATATCAAAGGACTGGAAATATAGCCCAAAGACAGGAAATGCCACTTAACAACATTGTGGAAGTTGAACTCTTTGATCTGTTGGAATTATGTCTACAAAGTAGGGTGTAATAACTATTTATGAGTAAATAATTATTTCTTATACATTTATGTATTACTAAATTTTATGAATAAATGATTTTTTTCTTTAATTAAAGTGTGTTTATAATTTATTTAAGTTCTGAAACTATTATCAATGAAAGAAGAGTAAAGATCGAGTGGTATTCTAGATAAACTCTTCTGAAATAGTTTAGAATGTTATTAGTAGTCTTAAGATCAACTGGACAATCATTCACGATTATTAGGTTGAACCAAAGGATACTGGTCTCAGGGCATGGGAGTGGAGACTTTAACAGTTGACCTACACATGTTATGGAATATGTTGAATAGACCAGTAACTAATTAGTTTAGAGAAAAGTCATTTATATAACTCTAAATCTAATTGATACACCTAAAGAGGTATTTTTCATAGTTTTATCTTAATCCTGAGGTGAATACGAAACTTGACCTAGATACTCGCGATCTTTGATTCACCAAAGGAGTGTGTTCAAATTACTGGACAATACCTCGACTGTCAGTATCGTGATTCATTGAATAGGTAAATGATCTTAGTTTAAGGTATTTTAAGCAATATAAATAAGCAACTTTAACTTCTAGCGCGCACACTCAAGGGAATTAAGACAACATCTTAATTCAGTAAGTTGAGAATGGTAATGCTGTGATAATTTATGCATTTAAGTGTTGAGCAGGTTGGTCAGTGGGTTTAGACTTCTAGCTTTCATTGAGAAGCAGAATTGATTAAGTTTGGGGGGTAGTAGCGTGTCTAGGACTATTTCTTTTGAGTAGCTTTTGTGTTGGTCATCATCACTCAAGGACGAGTAATGCGTTAAGTTTGGAGGTGTGATAAATCTAAGATTTTAGAGTTATCTTTACATTTCTAAGTCTTAACTGTTGCTTATCTTAGGGAGATATGGCACTTTATTACTTAGTTTGAGTCATCTCTATCTAATTTAGATTTATGTTTAGTTTAGCTGCCTTGCTAGTATTCCTAGTAGTTTTGAGTAGTTTTATGCATAAATCGTGCTTCTGTGCAGGATCCCTTCGAAGCTTGTTAGCTAAAGAAACATTGTAGCAGATTATGTTGATGTTGTAGCAATGCATGTGCACACTTGGGAAGATGCTTTGTCTCGTAGCCCAACTGGCACTAAAAAGAGAGGGAAAACTCATGCACTCAGGATTAATTATCCTGGCATTAGCACTTTTGCTAGTGGCCCCCATTACAGCTTTGCTCAACACGCGTCCTTACAAGGTGCTAAAACCCTAACTTCAAGGCCTCTATTTATAGTAAGTACATCTTTATGAGGAGGGGGTCGACACTTTTGCTGGTAATAAGGAAACATTTTGTAGAAAGGGAAGAGGGAAAAGAGGACAGAAAAGGAAAGAAGGATGCAAGGAAGAAGACAAATAATAGCATATCTATTTATTCGCTTCTATTTTTCTTCTTGTTTAGCTTCATTTTACTTACTGTATTTTTTTCATCTTAGTTCATTCTCTGCAGGATGACTATGGAAATAGGTGTATTTGATTATGTTCTTAAGCTAACCATGAGCTAAAACACATAAGTTAGTATGGTGATGAATCTTGAAGTTGCTTTTTCTGGTTAATGAATTTCTATTGCACATCTCCTTCTAGCATTTCATCCAAGCATACTTAATGTTTAATTTTCATTATAGACTGGCCAACTTTAGTGAAATGCAAGTTAGATTAAATTCAGGAAAGGTTTGATTTAATGTAAATGGCTTGAATGATACTTGGGTATTTAAATCCTGTAGATATAAATACTTAGTAAGTAGTATAGGCATATATGCTCACCTTGTAAACCCATCTCCTAGAAATAATAAGAGAAAGCTATATTCTAAATTAGGCTTAGACATAAGTTAATTAAGTTAGTAGTTGATGATGACAAGGTTGGAAATCCATTGTGTCTTTGAGCTAAGGTTAATGCTATTAGGATGCTATAGCAATAAGAACATATTTAACTAGGAATAGTAATGAATAGAGGATTTAACCATGCTATCTCTCTTCATCATTGAATACATCATTAGTATTAAATTTAATCTTATACTCAGCAAGTGTCACTTTAAACTATTTCACTTAGCATTATTATTTCCACTTTAATCTTGAACCAATTGAACATAATCATTGTCGTTCTCTATTTTTCAATTAGATTTGATTTTCTTTATTTATTGCATATTTTTCATTAGTCCCTATGAAAATCGACACTCATTTATCACTTTATTACTCATTAATGACATTGCACTTGCGTATACACAACAAAAATATTACATTGCGCACAAAAAATAGACAAGGAAGAGAAAAGATAACAATAATAAGAGCTTCACTCTTTGATCAAGATGTGTTTTTGTTTGTCTATGAGAGAAGCTTTGTCAAGAAGATGAATTGGGTTGCTAGAGGGAGTCTAAGGTTCATAAAAAAGAAGTTGTCCTACTAGGACGTGGTCGAGAGAATCACGGTAACCCAAAATGAAAAGCTCATGTTACGCTCCATCAAATTTAGCTTGGTCAAACCGTTCAGCTTCCCTATCCTTTTCCTTAACGGTGAATTGTTTCGTCGCTTCAACATGTTTCAAGCTTTGTTTAAGCTTGAGCTTTGAGGATGTCAGTCCCCTTAGCATGTTTCTATCTTCTTTAGAGCCTCTAATTCATCATGCCTAAGCAACATGGCCCTAGCATCTTCCCACGCTTTGTAGTAAACCCCTACCATAGCCTTAGCATGAGTAATATACTCTTGAAGAGCAATGTAACGGATTATGGCCTATAAATGACAAAAAAAGAAAGGAAAATATTATTCTTGTAAGGGAAGCAAAATCTAGATTTGAAGATGAATCAGAAATTTACCTTCACGAGATCATGACTATAGCGGACTGAAGGGTTTAAATCTCTTAATGCTTAAGGGCCAACATATTGCACTATGAAATCATACAACGAGCAAGGGTGTGAGTAGCACGTGGGTCATTCATGAAACTTATAGAAGTAAGAATTGGGGGGTCTTCTTGGTAGCATGTTAAACGCCAAGGAACAAAAGTTCTGGCAACTCCCTTAGCAACTGACTAAGCTCTCTCAGCCAGAGTACAAGTAGGAGAGATTGCAGCCACTAGATACGACATCACAATTGCTGGTGGAAAGTGCGTAAATTAGAGGGAGAGGTTGTCACACAAATGTCTTGTCCAACAGGAGGAGTAGACTAAGATGAAGTTGGACAGTTATCCGGTGAGCAGACATCGTTGATTTTTAAAATACGAAGCTATTGATATACAACACTGATGGTTTACTGACGCCAAATACAATAGAGGTTGTTTTATAGGGTTTGGTGATTGGCTATCCACGTCATCGATGGAGTAGCTTCAAAACCAATGAGGATTAAGGGAATGTATGTATTGCGCTCTCAAATGAAGTCAGGCTATCATAACCTAATGCCATGTCCCAAGCAAAAATTGCTCTTTCACCATCCTTAAACACAACCAAGTTCTTAATAAACAACTCATTGAAAGACAAGTTCCAATAAATATAATTGTTCTCAATTTAGCTCTGAAATGAACGCGATCGTCTCATTTAACTGGTTTGAGCTTAGACCAAGGTGAGCTTAGTCACCAGTGAGCCTCCAAAGTTTGATGATGCATGTGAAGGGGTGGAGGGAGGAGACCACATCAGAAGCGATGGATTAGAGAGTTATGAGGGATTGAAGGGCGGTGAAGGAAAGGGTGATCTCGTCAGAGCAAGAGGATGATGATGAGCAGGATTTTTAGAGTTAGGTTAATCGAAATTGTAAGTAAAACAAATGAATTAAAAAAAAAAAAGAAATAGAGCAATATAAATTATTATTAAGGCAATTACCCTTAAATATTAGTTAAGAAGTTAATGACAGTTTTAGACGTTAATTTAGCACATTTTGAAATATTGAAGTTAAATAATGTTAGACTAATAGTTTAGGGGTACGAATGTCAAAAATTTTATGGGTAAGTTTTACCCAAATATAAAGTATACTTTTGACCCATGCACTACAGTGCTAGTTTCAAACTAGTCAATGGACATTCAGAAATGCCAATGTAACTGTGTAGTTTTATTATAGTCTCGATCTAGACCCATTTTCAAGACTCCTTCAACAGGTGGTCCTTGAAGTCATTGCCGGCACATATATGCCCAAAACATGATTTGATAAGTTAAGACATTACTAAATTCTCCTTATTATTATTTTTGTAAAAAAATCTTTTATTTCTTTTACCCAAAAAATATTTTATTTTTTCTTTAACTTCATATTTGAACACACGTTATGTGGGTGTCAAAACAAATCCTGAACCTGTAAACTCCTGCACAAGCCATCTCGCCAAGCAAAAACAGCGAGCCACACAGGAGTAACACCTATAGATATTCATTGTCGCTCCCACACCCAGGGGCGAGGCCACCTGTGGATTAAGGAGGCAATTCTTTCATCATGCATATATATATTTGTAAAATTATCTATCAATCTACTATTATTTGTTTCCTTTTAATTTATAAATTAAAAAATTGTACTATTTATCCCTTTAAATTTTAAAAATTACGAAATTATATACTATTTGTCCCGTTTAAAATTAATAAAATTATCAATAATATACTCTAATTATATAAGCATTTTTTATTTATTATCATGTTAAATAGCATGAGATATCAAAAAAATTTGTCTCCTTTTATAAAACTTAAAGTCTCGCCCATATCCGCACCTAGTTTTGCGTGGAGAGGAGCTTCGCAAAGGAGATAGAAGAATGAAATGGAAATGAAAAAGAGTTTCATCTAACGACTACCATCTAACAATCCAACCGCTAAAATCTAAATTAAATTAAAATATCAGGACGAGAGCATCCTGATCTAGTTTGTTTTTGGGCTTTGGAGGATTTGGAAAATTAGAAATGACATTTGTTTCAATGGTGTCTGGTTGAATCCGAGTGAGGGCATTTCTCTCACATCCCGGCATCTACGCTCTTTTTTGAAGTTGGGATTTATGGAGGTCGATTGTAGCCAGAATAGGCCAAGGCAGAATCATGATTATAACTCGAACTGGACTAGGTTTTGAAGGCTGACGCTGTGTGGATTGAGGAGAAAAAAATTGCAGGTCTCGGGTGGGTTCTATGGGAACCTGGAGGATGCATTAAAGCTTTGGGTTTCAAGCAGATGCAGTATATTCCTTTTGTTATTCGGGCAGAAGCCCAAGCCGTTCTTTGGGGTGTTGAGGAAGCTAGCAAACTCTATAATGGTGATTTGAAGATTTTCTCTAACTCGAAAAACTTAGTTGCCGAGCTTCGTTCTCAAAATTTGAAGGCTTGTGATATTGACCCTGTGATTTTTGATATCCTTAGTTGCGTTCGTAAGCTAAAATATGTGGTCATTCAGTTCTGTCCGAGGGATAACAATATTCATGCTCACATTTACTCTGGTCAGGGATTGAAGAACACGAGTGTTTCTGTTTTCTCTGCTCCCTTACCTAGTTGTATTTCTGATTTGCTCTCTGTTATTTAGCTCCGTTTGGAGTTTTATTTTGACAAAAAAAAAAAAGAGCTTTACCATTGGACTCTCATGGAAATACCCACAAGGCAGCGCGGCAATTTCGGGAGCTAAATGTTCCTAAATCCACTCATAGCCATTTTAGTGGGTAACTTTTGGGTTTGGTGTGATTTTTTAAAAAAATATGAAAATAAGGTAGTTTTGAAACTAATTCTAAAATTAAGGTGAAAATGACCACATCGAAATGTGTCTTTTGTAAAGATGACTTCCAGTTAGCAAAAGTCGTCTTTACAAAAGGCGCCTTCAGTGCAGCCTAAAAGCGTCTTTTGCAAAGACACTTCAATGTAGAAGCTCCCACCTACATACAAAAATCATCAACACAACTTACATACAAAAATCATTCATCCTGCAGAACATTTTATGACTTTATCATATATTCTCAATGAACAACATATATTTTTAACATATTTTTATGACTTTACATTTTATATTATTCTACAAAACTCCAAATACAAAAAAATATTAATCAATCACGCTCCACACGATGGTCGTCTTCTCATTCTTCTTGGACGTCTTTCATATGTTTGTAATAGTTACTTATGATGATTGACTTTCCTCCATAATAGCTGCTACACTTTCTTCTTCTACAATAAGCGACGGGTCTTCCTCCACAATATATGGGTCTTCATCCACAATAGGAGCATCTTCTACAATAGGGCGAGTTTCGGGCACGTCTTCTACCTCCTTCTCCAGGAGCACCAACTCATCCTTCTCTACGCCGTTGAGGTTGATGAAATGGTTCAGAAGTGGAACTAAGTTGAGTCACTGACTCACCTCCAAATGTATAAAAGACTGGCAGCATGTATGACTCTTGCTGAGACATAAATGGTTCGTCTCGAGGCATGTGTGATTCTTGTTGACTACTTTGAGATGAGTTGTGCACTCCATGCATTCGGAACAAATGAGCTTGATAAGCCGTATTCGCTTGTCTTATTGCTTGTGCGGCTGTCTCACACACATTATGGATTTGAGACATTATTCAAAATGGCTCAGTATCATCAAATGTCAAATTGTGAATATTGTCCAGACTTTTTGTCTGCATAGATAAAAAACATAGTTACTTTTTAAATGACCATATAAGCCTATAAATTACATAAACTAATAAAAAAATTACCATTAAATCATATAACGTTCCATGTTGAGTTATGTATCACCGTTTGATTCTCTATTACCATAACATGTATGAGCTGTCATGTAACGCCCCGATCCCCAAGGGTTTAACATACGTATAATTTCACAATTTTGAAACCCCCAATACGAAACAAACCCTATTTGAGAAAATTCTCAAATTGAAATTCTTAATTTATCCACGATAGAAAAACCTTGACCTTAAATAACGGAAGTATTAACTTATCCATGATCAGAATCTTAATCATTAAATAGCGGAAGTGATAAAGTGTCTTAAATGCATAATTAATAAAACCTCAAAAAATGAAATAAAGTCAAAACTTGAAATTCATAATTCATGAAGCTTTCACTAATCATGAATCGTAGAAAAACATAACGTAAAATAAACTACTGAGTTAAACAGAAAATGTTTTCTCAAGTTTAAATCAATTCATAGAATGAAAACATAAATTCTTCTAATTCAACTGGTTATAGCAGTCACTCACTCATGATGCTCGCCATCACCATCTACATCATAAACAACTGTGGGGGGATGAGTATTTTAAAATACACAGTAAGCAAACTCACATAATACCATGCATCCACATGTCATAAATGCAATTATGACATAATATAACTGAACTTGACATATATCATAAATGAAATAAAGTAACGTATTTGATCATAAATGGTTTAACATAGCACGAAGATAACGCGTGTTTTAAACATAATCATATAACAAACTTATTCATATCTTGTCTTGGCATATCTTCTAATTAACAACCTAATCAGAACTGATCACACGTTAACTGAAACACATCATGGCGAATTGAGCGAGGAAACAGATGGCACACATCAGGCGACGAAACAGATGACACACATTGGGCGACAGAATAGATGACACTCATAGGTGATGAAAAATATGAACAGATGGCACCTCATGAGTGACAGATAATATTTGCAAATGACACTCAATGTATGACTAAAACATGAACAGATGACACCCTATGTGTGACGAAAGCATAAACAGATGACACCTCATTTGTATAACAGAACAAAACGTGAACAATCCTGATTTCTTGTTAACTAAGGGTCGTGCTTAAGTTCATATCTTGCTTAATTACCACTTGATTGAATTAACTTCATAACTTGCAATATCCAACGTATGATAATAATTAATTATATAATCAATATTGATACATATAACAGAATCAAACATGATAACATGCTAACGTAAAATCAGTCGTACCCAAACATTTATCTCATGATAATCAAATTAATAACTGAACAATAAACAATTACCAAAGTGTTAATGAAATATAATAATTATTGAAAAATGGTTAAACAGATAATAAATACATGATACAATTATAATATCAGAGTCACAACATGATATAAGTCAATTTACACAAACATATATATGAACATAACATGCTTATAGACAATTAAAGTTGATGAGAATAACACATATTACATTTATCACAAGTGCGTCACATTACTATTATGTGAATTCCCTTACACAAAGCATAGACATTTATCATACATGGGTCACATTACGATGTAAATTCACTTACACAAAGTATATACATTTATCACACATGGGTCATATTACAATATAAATTCACTTACACAAAACATATACATTTATCACACATGGGTCACATTAAAATATAAGTTCACTTACACAAAGCATATACATTTATCACACATGGGNATATATATATATATATATATATATATATATATATATGAACATAACATGCTTATAGACAATTAAAACTGATAAAATAACACATATTAAATTTATCACACATGGGTCACATTACAATGCGAATTCACTTACTCAAAGCATATACATTTATCACACATGGGTCATATAACAATATAAGTTCACTTGCACAATATATATATATATATATATAAACATAACATGTTTATAGACAATTAAAACTGACAACACATATTACATTTATCACACATGAGTCACATTACGATGCAAATTCACTTACCTGAAGTGGAAGAATGAACTAAACAATTAATGACCTAAAATCCAAAAATATATAATTACTAAATTGTTTTGAAATAAATCAATATAAACACATTTTTAATATCATAAAATAAAAGAGATTTAATTAAAACGGTACGAAGGGGTCTGAGCGAGTTCAGAAGACAATGCTTTGGGTAAGAAATTGAAAGATTAAACTTGGCCAAATGGTTCAGACCGGGCCGGTTTAGACCATTCTAGTTCGATTTATTTTATGGGTCGGTTCAGATCGGTTCGACTAAGCTGAACCAGTCTAGGTTAGTTTGGCCTGGATTAGGCTGGACCGGTTCAGACCGGCCTGGGTTGGCTGAATCGGTTCAGGTAAGCTTCAGTGGGTCAGTAAACACGATCTAGATCATAAGGCCCAATTGTAGTCGAAATAGAGGGCGAGAGAAAGAAAGAGAAAAAAGGGAAGGGGAAATGGGGCCTTAGCGATAAACCACCGGTGATGGCAGAAGCAGAGGGAGAAAAAGAGAGAGAGAGAGAAGAAAGCAGTAGAGAGAGACAGAGAAAATGAGAGAGAGAGAGAGAGAGAAGAAAGCAACAAAGAGAGACAGAGAAAATGAGAGAGAGAGAACGAGAGAACGAGAAGGAGAAAGAAACAGAGAGGGGAAGAAAAATAGAGAGGGAAAGAGAGAAGAAGAGAGAGAGAAAATGAGAGACAACGGAAATAGGAAGAGACAAAGTAGAAGAGAGAAAATTTGAGAGAGAGAGGGAAATAGAGGGTGAGGGAGAAGGAAACAGAGGGAGAGAGAGATGAATGAGAGAGAGAAAAGGGAGGGGAAACAAAACATGGGAGAGAAAAAATACAGAGAAATAAGAGAAGAAGAAAAGAAAAAGCTTACTGGTGATGGAATGTCGACGGCAATAGCAAGGAGCAAAGAGAGAGAAGGAGAAGAAAACGCAGACAATGAGGGGAGAACATTTTCATTGAATGGGGCTGCGTGGGGTGGGATGGAGAAGGAGAAATATATAAAAATTAGGTTAGGGCTAGGTTAGGGTGTAAAGAGATGTATGGTGTGAGTGGGTTTCGAAATTATAAATTTAAACACTTTTAAAATTTAAAAAAAATCAAACTTTGAATAAATCTTATCTAATTAAAAATAGTTTTACAAAAAAAATGCAAATAATTTATCTTTAAAATCACATTATCTTTTAAATCAATTTTATGAAAATGCTCATTTACGAAATGTTGGGGTATCACATTCTCTCCTTAAAAACTTTCATCCTCGAAAGAAAGATGCCACATTTTTTTTAAACACTAGAAATTCCTAAAAAGAATCCAAAACTCAACCAACGGTAAAACACAAAACACAAATGAAGAAAACAAAATCAAGGCTCAATCAACGCGGAGATTGAATGCCCAAGAACAAGAAGTATACCAACAACAACTGCGGTTTAATCGCTCGCTTCCTGATGTGCCAAAGTGAATGTCTTTCTTTTATTCCTGTTGATTGTTGTGCTAATATTCTGACCTTGTTTTTTCAACGGACAATCCTTGAGATAATGCCCAGTTTCTCACACTTAAAGCAAGCATTAATCTTCTGATAACATTGTTTGACGTGGCTTTTGTTGCAAGTGAGGCAAACAGAATGAGAATCTCTAACCTGTTTCTTTGCATCTCATTATTCAAAATGGTCGTCTTGAAGCTTCCTCTTCTCTTGTGACGAGCGATCATTCCATGGTAGCTCTCTTGGTGGAAGATTCTGTTCCATTAACAATGATGCTTCAACCACCACTGCATAAGTGGTATGCTTGTGGAGTGACACAAAACCCTTTATCTCTGGAAGAAGTCCCACTTCGAACGTGTGAGCCTTCTTGATCTCGCTATCAACGTAATGCGAGGTGTAGCTAGATAATTCCTCAAACTTCCTCATATAATCAACAACAGTCATATTACCTTGCACCAGCCTAAGAAATTCGGCCTCCTTGCTCGCTCTGAAGGTGATCGGAAAATACTTCTCGAAAAATAGCTCCTTAAATCGATTCCAAGTCACCGGATTATGCACAACATCATGAGCTCTTTGTGTGAGCTCCCACCATTTCTGAGCTTCTCGCATCACCATAAAAGTTGCACAAACAACCTTTTGAATCTCAGAACACATCATAAAGTGGAAGATCTACTCCAATTGCCAGCTAACAATGGATCAGACGAAAGACCATTAAATTCAGGCGGGTTCAGCCTCCTAAAGGTATGGATCAGCTGCACGTCGACCGTTGTCGCCTGTTGCGATTGTTGTAGTTGAGCTGGGTGAGTCAACATTGTCTTCCTCAACAACTCCAAAAATTCTTGAAACATTTTGATCGTGGTCGCCGGAGGGTTCGCAGCGGGATCAAGCGGTGCATGATTGTTGTTTCTCGTAGGGGGAGCCATTACTCTACTACCCACCAAAATTCAAGACTTACCAAAAGTCTAATTGTATCGCGCAAATAGAACATAAACGAAATTCAAACATGCCATAATGAAAAAAAACAAATCATACTCGATCAATAAATAAAATACATATAACATGCATACCTTACTTGTAAGATGAGGGAGGAGCAGAGTGAGTGACATGTCATATCTTTCACTTAGAAAAGTCTACAGAATCTAAAACTATGGCTCTGATACCAAACTGTAACGCCCCGATCCCCGAGGGTTTAACGTACGTGTAATTTTACAATTTTGAAATCCCCAATACGAAACAAACCCTATTTGAGAAAATTTTCAAATTGAAATTCTTAATTTAGCTATGATAGACAAACCTTGACCCTAAATAGTGGAAGCATTAACTTATCCATGATCGGAATCTTAATCATGAAATAGCGAAAGCGATAAGTGTCTTAAATGCATAATTAATAAAACCTTGAAAAACTAAAATAAAGTCAAAACTTGAAATCCATGATTGTTGTTTCTCATAGGAGGAGCCATTACTCTACTACACACCAAAATTCAAGACTTACCAAAAGTCTAATTGTATCGCGCAAATAGAACATAAACGAAATTCAAACATGCCATAATGAAACAAAACAAATCATACTCGATCAATAAATAAAATACATATAACATGCATACCTTACTTGTAAGATGAGGGAGGAGCAGAGTGAGTGACATGTCATATCTTTCACTTAGAAAAGTCTACAGAATCTAAAACTATGGCTTTGATACCAAAATGTAACGCCCTGATCCCCGAGGGTTTAACGTACGGGTAATTTCATAATTTTAAAATCCCCAATACAAAACAAACCCTATTTGAGAAAATTTTCAAATTGAAATTCTTAATTTAGCTATGATAGACAAACCTTGACCTTAAATAGCAGCATTAACTTATCCATGATCGGAATCTTAATCATGAAATAGTGAAAGCGATAAGTGTCTTAAATGCATAATTAATAAAATCTCGAAAAACTAAAATAAAGTCAAAACTTGAAATCCATGATTGTTGTTTCTCATAGGGGGAGCCATTACTCTACTACCCACCAAAATTCAAGACTTACCAAAAGTCTAATTGTATCGCGCAAATAGAACATAAACGAAATTCAAACATGCCATAATGAAACAAAACAAATCATACTCGATCAATAAATAAAATACATATAACATGCATACCTTACTTGTAAGATGAGGGAGGAGCAGAGTGAGTGACATGTCATATCTTTCACTTAGAAAAGTCTACAGAATCTAAAACTATGGCTCAGATACCAAACTGTAACGCCCCGATCCTCGAGGGGTTTAACGTACGTGTAATTTCACAATTTTGAAATCCCCAATACGAAACAAACCCTATTTGAGAAAATTTTCAAATTGAAATTCTTAATTTAGCTATGATAGACAAACATTGACCTTAAATAGCGGAAGCATTAACTTATCCATGATCGGAATCTTAATCATGAAATAGCGAAAGCGATAAGTGTCTTAAATGCATAATTAATAAAACCTTGAAAAACTAAATAAAGTCAAAACTTGAAATCCATAATTCATGAAACTTTCACAAATCATAAATCGTAGAAAAACATAACGTAAAATAAACTACTGAATTAAACATAAAATGTTTTCTCAAGTTTTAAATCAATTCATAAACTCAAAACATAAATTCCTCTAATTCAACTAGTTATGATAGTTTAGGGCCAGGTTAGGGTGTAAAGAGATGTATGGTGTGAGTGGGTTTCAAAATTATACACTAAAACACTTTTAAAATTTAAAAAAAAAATCAAACTTTGAGTAAATCTTATCTAATTAAAAATAGTTTTAGAATAAAATACAAATAATCCATCTTTAAAATCAAATTTTAAAATCCCATTATCTTTTAAATTAATTTTACGAAAATGCCCATTTACGAAAGGTTGGTGTATTACATGTCATATACATGTTCGTCCGCGTTCCTCTCAACGATGTGTGGTCTACGCTCATCCCATCTCTCAATGTATGCCTGATGTTGGATGCCCCAATTTAGTTCATTTCTTCCCCTTAAGTCGATGTCATGCAACCATTTTTCGGTATCACATGGCTCGGGTACATGTTGAATCATACTGAATTGTCTTAGAATACGATCTGATCGATGCCATTTCACTATATGAAAGCAAATGAGGGGAGAGATAAAACCATATATCTCTGTGCATTATGCAATATTCAGGAAGTGCATGAATAATATCATTATAAAGTTTCCATATAACCTATAAAACCCATATTATAAATAATATGACAAAACCCGAGTATTACCTATGTTATAAATAAAAAGCATAGTATTACCTGATCTGGAGTTTGTCTGTCTAATGCAAATCGATGCACTTCAAGTACATGTATGGATCTCTCTGTGAGACTAAAAACATTTTTCCATCTATGAGATAAATTACACAATTAAATACATGTGAATGATAATATACATATATAATAATCAAATGAGTTGACTTACCGTATACTTAAAGGAGGAGGTGGCATTGGAGTCCATCTTCCCGAACATTATCATGTCTCTCCCGTTGCAACCTCACTGGTGCCAAATGTAGAAATCGGTCACATGTCCATAATTGCAGTAATACTAGTGGGCTAGCAATATCAGAAGCATTTTTATGACTGGCTTTGCACATCTCCTATACAACCATGCAAGGCATTCACTACCCCAACTACACTGAGCAGCATCAGAAAAATCTTTTAGTAAAAGCAAGAACATCAAATGCACCTTAATGTTTGACTTATCACAAAAAGGGTAACTCTAATAAGTTGTAGAATATATGCACGTGCATAACGTTGCACATAAAGCTCGTCATCATCATCAGATAATAGGAGAAAATGTGCAGTCAAACACGTCATAAGTAAACGTGATCCCTGTAAATCACGTGGGCCTGGTCGAAATCCTAACAAATCTTCACATATCCTTGGCCAATATTGATGTGCACTACCCGTTACCACCGTCCCATCAACTGGAAGTGCTAACTGTATTTGCACATCCTGTAGAGTAATAGTACTCTCACCATGTGTCATATAAAATATGTGTATTTCAGGACGTCATCTCTCCACAAAAGATGTGATCAAGTGCTAGTGGAGGGTGATAAACCCAACTCTCGCAACTCCATAAAATCCAACACGTATCAAATATGGAATAATACGTCTACGGAGTGGCATGTTCTGATGAACAACTGCAGTATGTCAGCGATAATGTAAAGCACGAGATTCCTCCTGGTCCCAAACATGTTGGGATCTATGTTGATCCTGTAAATACAACACCGAGCTATCTTGTACTAAGTCAAATATTACATTGAATTATATAAAAATATAGTAAGTCAAATATTACATTGAATTACATAAAAATGTACTAAGTCATATATTACATTGAATTACATAAAAATATACTAAGTCAAATATTACATTGAATTACATAGAAATATACTAAGTCAAATATTATGAGTCATTCGAAGATTGTCCTCCATTACCAGAAGGACAATTTTGACTGTTATGTCCATCTTTTCGATAAAGTCCACATTTACTATGAGTACTTGGCTCTCTCTAATCCATCTCATTGCATATACAGGTCGACTTAGGTCTACCTTTCTCCCACGTCCTAGTTGTATCAGGGTGCACTATTGAAAAGTTAGGAACTTCTCAATAATGTTCATGTGGAAGAGGGTTGAACTGTGACTTATAATACTCAGCAAGTCCTGGCCAGCTGTAATAATGTTCAATGAATTGAGAACTATCAATACGAGCATGTGTGCACACTGCTAACAAATGAAAACATGGGAGGCCAAATGATTGCAACTTGTTGCAAGTACATGTTCGTTCCTTTAAATTCACATATTGTCTGCTTCGTCCTTTATACATGTGATTCTGATGTTCACCAGTGAGAACCTCAAACCTCTCATTAGCACGGTAAAAAATTATGATCTCATGTGAACTAGCCCTGGCTTCCCAAGTTTTCATCTTCTCAACAGAATAAGCAGTAAACACTTCCTCGTAGTAAGGCATCGCTAGCTTCACTTCTTCCCTTTTCAAACCAATTCACATTGTGATGAAATATGAGCTCAACCAAAGCTGTAACCGGTAACATGCGAGCTCCCTTTAGTACATCGTTAAAGGATTCTGCAATGTTTGTTGTCATCCAACCATATCGGTATCCACCATCGAATGCTAGAGTCCATTTTTCCTTTTTAATATCATCAAAGAAGTGCACACACCGACTGTTTATTTTCTTCATTTCATGCATGCAGAGTCTACACTTTCTTTGCTGATGTTGCATTCCCGCTCTAAATACTAAATTTTTTAGGGCCTTGTTCTTGTATTTGTCATTAGAGTTACTCGCAACATGCCTCAAACAATATCAATGATGGTCTAATGGTTCTGACCACCCAAGTTGCTGATTATATGTTACAGCTTTTATACCAGCATGTCGGTCAGATGTTAACACAAGTCCCTATCTCTGCGTAACATAACACCTCAAGCAATACAAAAACCATGACCAACTATCTATGGTTTCCTCATCAACTATAGCATAAGCAATTGGAAAAATGCGTCAGTTTGAATCAACTGACGTGGCAATCAACAATTTATGCTTATACTTGTCATATAAAAATATGCCATCAATTTGAATGACTGGTCTATAATATTTGAATCCTTCTATAGCAGCAGCAACAAAAGACCAGAACACATATCCGAATATCACATTATCTGGTTCACTGATATTATGTGTTTCCCATTGAACTACAGTCCCAATATTCAACTTCACAAGCATATTCAACCATATTTAGTAGTAGCTGGTAAGATTGATTCCAATCACCAAACACATTAACAATTACTTTTCGTTTAGCTTCACATACCTTTCTATAATGCACATCGTATCTAAATTTATTTTTCACTATCTGATGAAGTGCTACAACAGATGTAGTTGGATCCCGTTTCACGACACCCTGCAACTCTCGTGCAATCAATGTTGAGTCCAATTGTGAATGGTCATGTGATAATCTTGGATAGACACATGTGCGAGGTCCAATGTATTGAGTTATTTCAAACATATTATATGATTATCGACGACACGCACGAACTTTTCGATTACGACATTACAATTCATGTAACATAAAACTACCATAGGTTTTTCCCCCATTTGTCACCTACTAAGCAATACACAACAATTTTAGAACTAGATCTAGAAATTCTACAAATTAATCTACAAATTCAAAGTTAATAACTACAATTTCATAATATATCAACTTCTTCATAAATAAAATTTTATAAATTAAGAGTTTAAACATCACATAGTTGAGAAAATGCATATAAAATTTGAGAACTCAAAACACATGAAAATCTAGGGTTTGAGAGAGATTAAAGAGAGTTATTACAAAATTGATGACATATATCCATACAACATTCATAAAAAATGAACAATTTCAAGATTTGAAGAACAAGTTTAAGAAATCAAAGGAGTTATAAATATACCTAGGGTTTGATGAGCTCTTGCTAGTAATTTGAGAGATTGAGAATTTTTTTTTGTGAGTGAGAGTGAGATAAGAGTGAGAGGGTGTAATGCCGATGAAATGGCAGTAAACTCTGACCACAATCGACGACGAACGACGGCGGGGAAGGGTGTTGGCGGCGGGTTGAGTGGTTTTTGTTCGCGAAATGATTCTCTACTTTCTATATTGCGAGTTTTTAAAACTATCGTTGAAAGCGTCTTTTATAAAGACACATTCTACTTTTAATGAAGACGTTTTTTATAAAGACGCCTCCTACTATTAATGAAAGTGTTTCTACAGAAGACGTTTTTTACGTGGTCTCATTTATGGCCACACCACTACGAAAGTATTTTTTACAAAAACACTTTTATTTTAACTGTACCATTCTACCTTATTTTTAAAATTTATTTCAAAACTACTATATTTTAATTATTATTTTTAAATATACTATAAAATACTTCAAATCCCATTTTAGTTTACTTAGACAAATGATCTTGTTTGAAGCTATAGCCACCACGGTGTGTTAGAAAAAGATGATCTTTTCAAATTTGTGCTTTTGGACAACGGCTACTTAATACTGCACAACTTTCTAGACACACTTTGAAAAACCTGTCCTCTTAAACTCTCCTATTTAAATACAGGAAAAAGGCAATTCTCTCTCTGCTCTCTCCTCTATCTCCGTGCTTAAAAGAATTATTAGTTTTACAATGGTCTTCTTCACCCACTAGACTACCTTTACAAATTTCCGTCTCACCTACTGTGAATCATCACAGTTGAATTTGGACCCTTGTCTTTCTCCCAGCTGAGCTGACTCAGCTCAGTTCACTCACTCGTTAGTCATTGGGTGCAGTTTGGAATTTCTAGCCAGCAGATCAATTGGAAGAAAAGTCAAAATGGGTCTGTTTGGTTGGATTGTCTTTGTGATTTCAGCATCAACCCTTATGACCCCTTCCTCGCTTTCACTCACTCAAGATGGTAAACCCACCTAACTCCTATTTTGCATGATATTTTGAGTTTTTCATTCGGTTCTAACATGTAAAGATTAAAAATTGCAGATCTCTCTCCTCTCTCCCAAATTCTTCAAAAAGCTTTATGAAAAACGTAAAAGGAGCTCAAAGATGAACTTTTCTGATCAAGTTTTATGTTTTAGGTGTAACACTGTTGGAAATAAAGAGTACATTAAATGACAGTAAGAACTTCCTCACAAATTGGCATGCTTCCGATGAATCTCCCTGCAAATGGACCGGTATCTCTTGCGATCCCCAGGACCAGCGGGTGCGCTCGATGTATGCAACACCCATTGTTCCTTCCTTCTCTGTCGCTCAAAATTTGTGTTCTTACAACGTTCTTTACAATTTGTTTTTTTTGTGGGTTTTCAGTAATTTACCATACATGCAACTAGGAGGGGTCATATCTCCCAGCATTGGTAAACTTAGTAGATTACAAAGACTGTAAGCCGAGATTTTATATGAAATTATCAGAGAGTTTTACATGGAAAGATCTGAAATATTTCTGCTCTAAGTTTAAAAAATTTTCTTTTTAATTTCTTATTATGTGGAGCAGGGCACTTCATCAGAACAGCTTACATGGTTATATTCCGAATGAACTTACCAGATGTACTGAGCTCAGGGCCTTGTAAGTGAAACTGGTTCAAATTCTTCTTTGGTTTTAGTTTTCCCGCCCCTTCCTTTTCATGTGCTTTTAATGCTTTTACAGTTTCTCCTAATTACTGCTCTGTCTCCTTAGTAGCCAAAAAAAACAAAATTCACCTCTCGTTTACTACATGCGCAGATATTTGAGGTCTAATTATCTCCAAGGCGGCATTCCTTCAGATGTTGGAAACCTTTCTTTTCTTAACATACTGTAAGAATTACCGAAAATATGTTTTTAGGTTTCGTGTGGTTTTATGGGTTCTTGTTAAATTAAATAAATTACTCTACAAGTATTTTTGTAGCAAATTGTTACCGAGTGCTCAGGTTTGAATGGGAAGACTGTTTTAGAACTATAATTAAGTTTCAAAGATGGTCACGTACGTAGCTTTTAATTGTTACTTTCTTTCTTATGACCAAAATTTATGTGCAGAGATTTATCGAGCAATTTACTGAAGGGTGCTATACCATCATCCATTGGCCGTCTTACACGTTTGCGCTATCTGTAAGTTGCATTGCAATTATAGCTATGGAGGTTAATGAGATTACAAGCTATCAATTCAATAATCTTCATCTGTCTTATTCTTTTGCTATTTGTCTTAGGAACTTGTCCACCAACTTCTTTTCCGGGGAAATCCCCGATGTTGGAGTTTTGAGCACTTTCGGAAATAAGTCGTAAGTACTCTTGGATAGATGTTTTGCGAAATACTTATTAATTTGTGTAATAATGCTTTTTTCGTCACTGTTCAACTGGAAGGTTGTCAAGTACTTTTCTTTCATTAATTCATTAATTTAAGATATTTGAGAACCTGCCATGTCCAGGTTCATCGGTAACTTGGATCTTTGCGGCCAGCAAGTAAACAAGCCTTGCCGAACTTCACTTGGATTCCCTGCTGTATTGCCTCATGCTGAAAGTGATCAAGCTGCAGGCAAGTTTCATAATTAGTTTTAATTTACTTGTTTGCTATTGGTCTTCAATTATGGTAAACATTATCAGGATTCACATAAGAAGATGTTTCACCTTTAATACACAATTACTCATTTAACATAAATATATTGAAAATATATGGACGTTAATCCTCGAGTCTTTTGCTTCGATTTATGCAGTCCCTACTAAAAGGTCATCGCATTACATCAAAGGACTAATTATAGGTGCTATGTCATCTATGGCTCTTGCGCTCATTCTGCTGCTCATTTTCATGTGGACTCGTTTGCTATCAAAAAAGGAAAGAGAAGCAAAGAGATACACAGAAGTAAAAAAGCAAGTAGATCCTGAACTACGTAAGCTTCATCTCTCTCTCTCTCTCTCTCTCTCTCTCTCTCTCTCTCTCTCTCATATCACACTTCATTCTTTTAGCATTTTTGAAGAACTTACATGTCATAACAGGCACAAAGCTTATTACATTCCACGGTGATCTACCATACCCTTCATGTGAGATCATTGAAAAGCTTGAGTCACTCGATGAAGAGGACATTGTTGGTTCAGGAGGGTTCGGTACCGTTTACCGGATGGTCATGAATGATTGTGGAACGTTTGCTGTTAAAAGGATTGATAGGAGTCGCAAAAGTACTGACCAAGTATTTGAGAGGGAGCTAGAGATATTGGGAAGCATTAAGCACATCAATTTAGTAAACCTGAGAGGTTACTGCAAGCTCCCTGCGTCAAAACTTCTTATCTATGACTATTTGGCTATGGGCAGCTTGGATGATTCCTTGCATGGTATGGTTCATCAATTTTGATTCATTTTAGTTTCTGTAAAGTTACTGTCAGATTTTTTCTTTTTTTTGGTTAGTGTGAAAAGTACTAACTGTTGGTCTTTTATTTTCTCTCATCTTGTGTTTCCTTTGTGCAGAAACTGGACCAGAGGGACAAACTCTGAATTGGAGTGCTCGTTTAAGGATTGCCCTGGGTTCTGCAAGAGGTCTTGCATACTTGCATCACGATTGCTCCCCAATGATCGTTCATTGTGACTTAAAATCTAGCAACATTCTTCTGGATGATAATATGGAGCCGCATGTGTCTGACTTTGGTCTCGCCAAGCTTTTGGTCGATGAGGATTCCCATGTCACCACGGTTGTTGCTGGAACTTTCGGCTATTTGGCTCCAGGTGCGTGATTTTTTCTCTTAATGAACTAATTGCTTGGGTCTTGAGTACGAGTTTTTTTGTCACAACTTATATCCCAAACTCCATCAGGATGTTGTGGGGTGTTCCAAATCCTCTCAGTAGGCGTCTGATATACCAGTAGATGATAGATAGTAGGAGGTCTAAATTATCATTCGTTATGCTACTGTTGCTCCCCCACTTTTGCACGTAGTCTGCTCAGAAATAACAAAGACGAGTAGTGAGTGCTTTTAACGTTAGGCTTTTGTTAGTAGGCGTCTGATATACCAGTAGATGATAGATAATAGGAGGGCTACATTATTATTCGTTATGCTTCTGTTAGTAGCCTAGTGCTAAGCGCTCACTAATCGTCTTTGTTATTCTGAGCAGAGTACCTGCAAAGTGGGAGAGCAACAGAGAAGTCAGACGTTTATAGCTTTGGAGTTCTAATGCTAGAGCTCGTAACAGGAAAGAGACCTACTGATTCATCTTTCGTGAACAGAGGCCTTAATATTGTTGGTTGGGTAAGCTTTCTACAACTCTTGTCGCTTAATTCTCAAATTTTTGTTTTGTTTCATCGATAATGCAGAAAAATGTTATGTATAAAATATATTATTTAATAAAAATGTAGATGAACACGCTATTGAAAGAAAACAGATTGGAAGATGTTGTAGATAAATGTTGTAAAGATGCAGATGCGGAAACTGTAGAAGCGATAATTGAAATAGCAGCAAGGTGCACGGATGCGAACCCGGACAATCGACCGTCGATGAACCAAGTGTTGCAGCTGCTAGAGCAAGAGGTGATGTCACCGTGCCTCAGTGACTTCTATGAATCTCACTCAGATTATTATTCTTAAAAAGACTATTCATCATTAACCACTTTTGTACAATATTGCGTCTTCTGCTGCTTTTTTACTTGTGCTGTGAGTGCCTTTACTACCCCTCACTTGATTTTCCTTGTAAATTTCTTCTCTCTCTCGAGCTTAGAGTGTGCAATGTTATGTTTTAGACTCTTTTCTTAGTTCTGTCTCGAGACCACGGATTCAATGCAATGTCCCCCACCATGCTTGAAATCTTGAAGCTTCGTAGTGCTATTTTTTTCCTTCTCCCAACATAAAATCTACTTTACGACAATGGTGGACACGTATTGAGTCAGATTCATACTATCTCAATTTCCCTTAGAATGTGTACCTATTATACAATGAAACATAATTCTACTTTTAACTAGAAGATGAAAAAATGGTTTTGGTTAAATTTTTCATGTTTGTAGAAAAAAGACAGTCTGAATCAGGAGCCACTTAATAGCCAGAAGCGTTTTTTTTTTGTTGACAACCTATCTCTTAAACTTGGTCCATACTATACATGCGGAATGTGAATCATGTCGGGAAAATAAAATTATCAGAGACCATTAATTATATCGGCTAAAGGTCAAAAAGTCACGATACAGGTACACAACATTCTTCTTTGTGTCTCAATCGAAAGACACTTATATATTCGTGAACCCGTTACATCCAATCATGTCACCTCTACATATGTTTCAAAAACTGATCAATCATTCACAAGACACTATGAACATATGTCATGATTCACTTGAAGGAAATTTTGCAGATATTAGAGCGCATATAGCATATGGTTATGGGGGGTATATCTCCAAGTGTTAGAACTAATGACCACACACCAATGGATATGAGTTAGTTTGGTATCAACTATGAGCCTGTAGATGATTGTGGTGTAGATATGCATCTAGATGATATAACAAGCGCTGGTGTTCCTAGAGCTTTGACGGTAAATTCTGTTGATATATATATATCAATTGATGAATGGATAGTAAGATTGGTTGTGAATAAATGCACGTATATATATACTAGACTTTATGTTAATTATAAAATGATTTACACTTGCCGTAGCTTATGAGCTCATATATTGAGCTAACTAAGTAGATTTTACTTTGAAATTTTAGAATTGTACAAAACCGTTAATCTACTTACTATAGGAATTGTAATTGTACAAATTCGTAAAACCTACTTGCTCATAGCAAGTAGATTATAAACACTATTTACTCAAAGCAAGTAAATTTTTTCATAAAAATTTTAAATTGTACAGATTCGTAAAATCTACTTGCTCATAACAAGTAGATTATAAACACTATTTACTCAAAGCAAGTAAATTTTTTCATAAAAATTTTAAATCGTACAGATTCATAAAATCTACTTGCTCCAAGCAAGTAGATTATAAACTACACTTACTCTAAGCAAGTAGATTTTGTCTTGAAAATTTTAATTTGTACAGAATCTTATAATCTACTTGTTCTGAGTAAGTAGATTTTTTCCTAAGAATTTTAATTGTACATAATTGTAAAATCTACTTGTTTTAAGCACATAGATTATGATTTTGGATTTTTGAATTGTATAGAATCGTAAAATCTATTTACTCAAAATAAGTAGATTAAAAAATCTACTTGGTCTGACCATGTAGATTTTTCTCTACATTATTTTGAATTGTCTAGAATTGAAATCTCTACTTACTTTGAGAAATTAGATTACAAAATCTACTTGGTCTGTCAAAGTAGATATTGCCTTCACAATTTTAAAATGTTCAGAATCGAAATAGATGACATACATTAAGAAAATTAACAGACATAAGAAAATCACATCAAGTATATCATATTGTCAATTATTATATACACAAGTACTACCCCAAAAGCTAAATTTAAGTATCCTTATTTTACAATCATTCTTAATACACTTCAAATAGCAATTCTATTTGAATGAATAAATACATGTATAGCAATCTTCCTGGGAAAAAACTTCATTTTTTTCTGAGTACATAGCGATAAGTCAAGTCCTCTCAAACGGAATTCAATAAATTTGAGAGTGAATATTCCACAACCAGACTTGTTAGATGATAAAGAACCTCATGAGCTACTCAAATATAGACAGCCAACATCATTTATCAAATAAGAAAGTAGGCAACTAGCATCATTTATTAGATAAGAGAGTAGGCAGCTAGCATCATTTCTTCACCATGAGGTTAAAGGAATTACAAACTAAACCCAACATTCTGAGTATAAGAAAATAGAGACTGCTGACCAAATAAAAGAAAGAACTCTCCCATTTATAAATTGTTTCATTTGCCTCAAATGGCTTGAACTAAATTATGTATTAACCAGCTTTTTCTAGGACTACATCTTTAGTGTTAATACCAAAATCATAGCTTCTTCAGGTCAAAGAATTTACATGATATATCTAATAACATGATATGTTAAAAGAATATGAAATTTTACTATCGTCTTATGATGCAGCTACCAAATCCCGTAAATGGTTTACTAAACATTTGAAAAGTTTAACATTGACAAGTATAAATATATTAATCTATGCCCATCAAGAAACAATTATCCTTATGAATTTCTTTGATTACAGAATGATGTAAATACTTAAAAAATATGACCAGAAAGCTACATATATCAAGGGTGGAGTAAACAACACTAAAGGCACACCCAAAATAAAAACAACCAGATAATGCATGAACAATTACATTATATTAACAATTAAAATCTAAAATGAACCCAGTTGAAAGCCACAAACTAGCAGAAATCAAAATCTAGATTAACAGAATCAAAATCTAAAATCAACTGAATCAAAATGTGAAACAGGAAACATAAAAAAAAACATGCCAACATGTATAAAAAAATGGCCAGAAAGAAAGAAAATTATCGTTGCAGAAGTCTACTCTCAAACTTACTGCTTCATGTCAATCAGAGGCAAAAAATTTAAAATTAAAAGGGTACCACTGAAATTAAAGGAGAAATCTTACTTGATTTGGAGAAGGACGAAGATAACCACAGAATCCTTTGCATGCGAGACAGAGAAAAGAGAGAGAAAGCAGTAGAGAGAGAGAGTGTGTGTGTGAGAGGGAGAGAGAGAGAGAGAGCAATATTAAGAGAGAGAGAAACCAGTAGCGAGTGAGTGAGAAAGAGACAAAGCAGTAGTGAGAGAGAGAAAAAGAGGCGAGAACGAAGAGAAAGAGTGGACGAAGAAGACAGATGGTTTGTTGAACAAAGAACGAAGAAGAAAGAGTTTTGGGGAGGGGTACTGTACTTTCAATTTTAATAGATTTGAACCAAGGACTAAATAGTAATCCTACAATAGAAAAGGTCCAAATGTCTGATTTTTAATATCTAGGCCATTTTTTCGAAATGAGTTTTCAGAAAGTCATTTTCATCCAAAAAAAAATCTAAAATCATGGAATGCTTTTTTCATTTAGACTTTTTATTTAAAAAAAAAACCCTTTTGTAATGGAGCTTAAGGGTAGAAAGAAAATAAACAACGTGTATTGTTTTGTATTGTTATTAAACCAAGATTATCCATGCATCTGCCTCACTGTATTGGTTATTTTGTATATTTATTAATATAAAAATGAATATGTCGACATGTAACATAGTATAAAGATGAGCATGTTGACGTGTGTTGAAAGCTCAAAGTGTTAAATCCAATTATATACACTAGATGTAAAAAAAGTGCATTGATATGAAACAAAATAATTTCTTCTATTTTTCAAACTCTAAAATAAAGAAGAATAACAACTTATAACATTATATTGAATGAATAATTTTTTAATTATCTTTTAGGTGTTCGCCATTAGTTTTTGTGACAATACCTTTTTTATTGGTATTTGATAAATATTCATGAATATATAACCATCATTTACAAATGTTGTTTACTAAATGTTATCTAGCTACATGGACATGCACAAATAATTGAGCAAACATTACTCTATACAAATAACACTAGTTAAAAAATTCACAATAAAAATAGAAGATGAAAATATAACAAGTTAATTGGTGAGGCATAAAAATATCCAAGAGATCACATGTAGGAATGAGTTGGAGAGAATGAAATTTTAAGTAATATTTATAAGTACTCTTAAAGCCAAAGAATTAATTTAATTATGTGTAAAACAAATTAATGTTGTAACTTGTATAATTAATCCATATATTCTCTCAATAATTTCGTGTGATTTTTTACTTCTCATCTTCTTTTCACATTTACACACAATTCTTCCATTGTCATTAAAGTATCTTCTATTATTCATAACTCTCTATTATTCATGTTTTTCAATACTACTATTACATTAATTTTATTACAAATATAAGACTTTTATAATAACCACTAAATTTATATAGAATCAATGACACTTTAGTGATATAATATAATTTTTATTGTCAAATGTATGATTTTAATACTCGTTTGAATCAATCACTTTATAAAAATTGAAGTTGGAATATATCTAACTAATATTTTTTAACACATGAATTTTGTAGAATCTGTAACTTCAAATATTTTGTCTAACTATAGTTATATATAAATAATAGTCTACTAAATTAGTTATCTTATTTTTGTATACACACTAATGGTGTAACGCCGTTCAATGTTAATATAAAATTTTGATTGAAAATAAGTTCATTACTACAACCAGTACGTTTAAAAATTAAATTAATTTAATAAATTAATGCTATGTAACTTTTATTCATCTTTATATTATATGTCATGATGATCTTTTATTCGTACTTATATTTAAGTAATAATATTGTTTTTTAATTCTTTTTAAGGCAGCATATGACTATATTCATTTCCCTCATTTAAGCTTAACTCGTATTAAGTATTTTAAGATAATAGTTGTAATATATAATAATAAATATATTTAATTAAATTAATAAGTTAATCTACAACAACTATATTTAAATAATTTTACATTAAATAAGTTACATGGTGTTTTTGAAATTTAATTAATTTGATTGGACAAATGTGTTTAAAAATGTTTCTCTCTCCTAAACCCCATTTGTAAGTAGTAGTGATATATATATATATATATATATAGACACACATACACGCTTGCGCATTGCAATCTTAACAATTTTCTATAAAATTAAGTGTATAATTTTTTTTTTTTGTTAAAAACAAAAACTCAGACCATTAACCATAAACTTCTGGAATAAAAACTTTGCTAACATTTTTTTCAATAGTATGGTCAGCTAAAAATATCTCTCTGATTTTTGTCAAAACATCCTTTTTGATTGGGAAGAATTTAGTTTAGTGTCGTGGACTCAAGTAGTAAGGAACTTGAACAAGGTCAATGGTAAATACGATTGACCTTTATAGATGTACCTTTATAGAAGCAGTACATCTATTTCTCATTGTCATCCATTCAATTATGCCTATGCTTTGGCCCAGACAAATATATACACTCGGAAATTTCACTCATCAATGCCTATGCTTTGGCCCAGACAAATATATACACTTGGAGATTTCAACTCAATGATGAGTAAACGCAATCTTCCTTACCGAATAATAATGCCATCAATCCCTCCTTCCCGTCTTTACAAAAAAAAAAGTTCATTTGAGTTAGATACACATTCGGTTTTACAAGGAGTACGTTTTCTTCTCTTTTTTTTTTTATGGAGAATTCAGGCTTGAACTAGACATCTCCAGGAGTGGTGCCGCTACCAGACAACAAGAATAAGTTGAATTAATGACATTCCTGACAAGATCTTCTAAGAATAAAATATTAACTTTGAATTCAAACCCAAGCTGAGTTCATTGACTACCGCTTTATTCTCTTTACACAGCAGCCTGTTCTTTATAAGCTTAATGCCTAATCTCTAGATAGTTGCTAGTTCGCTACTTATACAACCATCAGTCTCATAAGTACCAAAAAAGGAACAATGTCGCAGGTTCAACTCTGTGGACAGAAAAATAATATCCATATAACTGTATATGGCCATTACACCTACAGCAAGAGAAAAAAAGAAGTTGAAGAAATGAAAGAGAGTTCACCCCTAATTATAAAATTGAAACCGTTCCTCGTGGAGCACAAGTTACTCGTCTTCGTAAGAGTTTGAGAGTGAAAAAAATGAGTCCAAACAAGGATCTTTCTATTGTCTCTAAACCATCAAACTGCTTGCTTGAAAATAACCCACAAGTATAACTTCCTTCAGAAAGTTCAATTCGCTGAAGATGAACCTGAAGAAAGCCTTTGATTTCGCGCTTTATCAGCTCTCTCCAAGTAATCTTGATGAGACTGGTGTTTTGTTCCTATAATAATAAAACATGTTAGAAAATGAATAATACATGCAAACTATCAACGAGAGAACTTCTGCACAGATTACACAACCTTCAAGGCTACAAGGCTATGACACAGTTCTATTCCACGAGGATTAGCAAACAACAAGAATGATATTAACTCCTCATCCAATCAGAAATGCAATCATGATCATCTAACTGATGCAAGCAAGATAAAGTCTAAACTCAAAAGCGCACAACGAAGAGTTCTGATATAGTACAAAGTTAAACAACCAACCAAGCGAGTCAATTATGCACATATAACAACCAATCTATCCATGACAGCATGACGTCTACTTCCATCTCCCAGCTCTTCTGAGTTATATCTGCTACCCAAGTAAGCATCTCAAAACAGCAACGAGATCCCCGTGATTATACTCACCGAAAGAGGAAGGAAAAACACAAAGAAAGAGCACTTTGATAATAATGAAGACATCACAGGTAGGTATAAAAATAAAAGGCACACCTCCGCGTCCTAGACTCACACTAATGGGACTATCATTTTTTTCTTTTGAATCAGTAACCTGAAGATCGATGTTGTAATAGTGTGGTATAATCAATAACTACAGCATGGCCAAAGCAATTAGTTTGTAGGCAGATAAACATTAGCTAAGCAATCAGAAGAGTGGCCAACTCAAAACAATTGTTTTTTTATAAGAAACAGAAATATTATATATAAAAAAAAAGAAAAAGAGAATGTACAAAGAAGATTCGGAGGAAAAGAATTCCTAACTGAACACCAAAAGCCTATAGTTAGTCTATACATGCAGCCATCCAATTACTACTAAGCATAAATAAAGGAATATTCTTAAAAGCCTTAGTATTGACTGCCCAAAAGAATTGTTATCCGACTAGCATCGGGTCGATTAGCACCAAAGACAAACATTATGTTTCTGTGGAAATTGACATATAATATAATGATATATTGTCGGAACCATACAGAACACGACTCAAAAGTCAAAACCAACATGATTAGATTAATTTTAATAGCCTATAAGTTTTGCAGTTTTTCACATGATTGTAACAGGGATGAATGATGAAACATGAAAGCCAAATATACAAACTTGATAAATGTGATTAATCTCACATAGCTGGAATAATTTTCTATAACAAGTTTTAAACATCTTCTTTCCCGAACCAGTACGGTCACCGACTCCAACAAATAACACGGTAATGGCCTGCCAAGATGGGTAACCCACTATCATTATCAGCTGTCACCTAAAGCAACAGCAATATTTTCAAGCCATCGATTCCCTTGGCTAGACTCCAGTACTAGTCATCGTAAAAGTTGGCTGCTGCGACGTACTACACTATCAGGGTGGTGGGTATGCTCTTCTTTTGACCATCCTAGTATTAACAAAGATGCATTAAATGACCAAAGCCAGTATCAAAATCACAAGTCCATCCAGATGACAAACAGAATTCCATTACTAAGCATTCTCTAATAACACTATCAACGGGCTCACAAATCACAATATTATTATTTTTTTCTTTATCCACAGATGGTTTATTGAATATCCTATATGACGAGTGTTATTACATTACAAAACATATTTTCTGTCTCATCGCTTACAGAATCTCAACAGTATCAAAGTCAAAGCCTCCTTTTTTCAGATTCCTATTTAAGAAAATAGATCTTAAAAGCACCCCCACCCCTGTTATCAATACTCTGCAAGCTGAATATATGAGGAATGTATACTATAAGTACAAAGTGCAAACCACGCAACTCATGATAGTACTGCACTGCATCGAGAGAGTCAATAACACCAAATTATGAGTTATCGGAACTCCTGAGATAGTAATTAAATGACTAATAAAGGCCTTCTACATCATTCCCGAAGAAAAAACACTAAAATTTTACTCCCGAGGCCGGGGAAAATCAATCTCAACCAAACATTCGCCAAATTAGCAAATGAGACTGAGCTAGCCCTCTTTGTTACCAAATTTTCGTGCTCATCAATCCCCCATTTAAAAAAAATGTAATACTCAAGTAGTTTTCTTCATTTTATTTGCCCGTTTACTTTCATGTGATCGACCGAAGAACACAGAGAATCAAGCAAGGAGATACTCACCTCGACTCATGAGGGCCCAAGGGATCCCAAAGAGTACGCTAATGACGGCTATGCCAACCACCACGTGCTTTTTCTCCCCACTATAGAGGTAGCGCTCCATTCTCGAGCTAAAACCACCTCCTCCTCCATTGCCACCACCGCTCTTGGCGCCGCTGCACATTTTTTCCTAGCAACTGACCGCAATTTTTAGGTTTCCTCCTGGCGTTGTGACGTCTATGTATGTAGCTTAAGCAGAACCAACCATCGGGAATGTTCGGGTAATCGATTAGAGAAATTGCTTGAAGGGTTTTTTTTGTCTACACTACACCCCTCGAAAATCAAATTTACTAAAATATACCACTGACTTAATTTTCGTTGGTCTATATCTCAAGCTCACATTCTTCCTTCAATTCTCATTTTACATGCTGTCAAATCAAATGTCAATTTCTTCTTCACTCAACCTCCATACTCAAAACCTCTGGTACATTCATTTTTCCTTCTATGTTATTTATTTCTCTACCTTTTCCTTCGTCATTTCTTCATCTTCTTCTTCCTGTTACAAAAGAAGCTTTTTTTTCTTGTCCACAAATTCATCACCATCTTCTTCATCTTCAAGAAAATCTTGCAGCTATGCAAATGTGGGGTTTATAAGATTTTTAGGGTTTTTCGTTCATGAGTTTTAAAAGATGTTTTCTGGGTTTTTTTGGTTGCTACAAAACATGCAATGTGTTGTATGTTTGAAGAAGATGCGTTACATGATGATCGTGTATTTATCGTGTAGTATACAAAATGACTATAAGATGATCGTGTAGTCAGTGTGTAATGTACAAGATGACTACAAGATAGTCTTGTAGTGCATCGTGAACTACTTAAGAAGTTCTTGATGTACTATAAGATGATCGTGTAGTGTGCAAGATGACTACAATATGATCGTGTATTGTACAAGATGACTACAAGATGGTCTTGTAGTGCATCATGAACTGCTTAAGAAGTTCCTGATGCACTACAAGATGATAGTGTAGTCATCATGTGCATTACACGATGCGTCATAAGATCATCTTGTAATGCTCATGTAGTATACACGATGACTATACAATCATTTTGTAGTGCATTAGGAACCCCTTGTGTAGTTCACGATGCACTACAAGACCATCTTGTAGTCATCACGTCCACTACACGATCATATTGTAGTATGTGTATAGTGTACACGATGACTACAATATGGTCTTGTAATGCATCATGAACTTCTTGAGCAGTTCACGATGCACTATAAGATCATCTTGTACACTACATGATTATCTTGAAGTTATCGTGTAGTGTACACGATGACTACAAGATCATCTTGTAGTGTATCAGGAACTTCTTAAACAGTTCACGATGCACTCCAAGACCATCATCTTGTAGTTATCGTGTACATTACACGATCATCTTGTATGCTTCTATTTCATTTTGTAGACTTCTTGTATTGACTTCCTTCATTGACGTATATAAATACAGATATGTATGAGGTTCAAATGTTTATAATTCATGATGGAGATTGGGAGAAAATGGGTCCATCCTGGTCTTTTAGTGGAGAACGCCAAACTGTTGGAGATATCAATAAACTGGACTTACCACGAGCTATTTGGTATAATGCACTAAGAACTTCAAATAGACCCCTCAAAGTATGATATTTCCATCAAATTTCTTTATAGAACTCATGTCCCCTGCCCTCCTGCTGAAATTCTAAATGATAGAGATTTACAATTCTTTTATTAAAGAGAATGGATCAGAATCGCTCTGAACCTCATTATTTGTCAGTGCCAAGCCTAAATTTTTCCATCTTAGAGTTGGGTTCCTAAAACTACAATGTCACAACAACCTCTGCATGAAAGCATTCCTCACTTTAAGAGTGTTCATTTTTTATAGAGTCTATCATTATCTTAGGAGAGATGATGATGGATTCGTTAATGACGATTGTAATGACCTTGGTGACAATAATGATGTTTTTTATGATGATGACATTGATGATGATATATATTTTGATCAGAGGGTGTATGATGAAGCCATAAGTGGAGATGACCCTGATGAAGCCATCCGTGGAGACGACCATACAATAATACTAGACTTGAATACAAGACTTGAACTTGAGACCACTCGGCCTATGTCATCACAGCCTGAGTTGAATGAGCAAAGTCCTAAGTCTAGTGAGCAACAGATTGATTTGAATCAGATTATACCGGAGATAATAAGTATGGATGAGTTATATAGTGATAAAGGTGAGCGGGTTAGGGTTTCTCATATGATGGTCATCTAGCAAAATTTTGAGTTTCGGGTCTTCAAGTCAACACCATCGATGCTGGTACTTATAAAGAAGACATGTTAGTGGAGGCTACAAGCTATTAAATTGTGAAATTGTCAATACTTCAAAGTTACCAAATTCATCAATAGACATGCATGCACGTTTGAAGTCTTGAGACATGAACATCATCAAGCTTCTTTTTCATTGATTGGTTATTGTATAAGGTCCAAATACACGAGTGTTGGATGTATATATAGGCTAAAAGACATTATGGAAGATGTTTGACTTGATCTTGGTGTCAACATCAACTACCATGAGACATGGAGGGCTAAAGAATATATTGGTAATCGAGGCACGCAGCGGAGTCAATCGTGATGCCACAAGTTCCAAAAAACATAATTTTTTTGAAAAACAATTTTTCTCAACAGATCCATTATATATCTATACATTAAATTAAAGACATTCATAGAAAGTAATAATGCCTCTCGAAGTCTATCAAGCGTCATCGCTATATTCTAGTAAGACAACGAGTGTAAGATTCCATGAATATCGAGCTATGTGATTCACACCAAGACCTTCCAAACTAATCTTCAAACACATTTAGACGTGTGTAGGCACGTAGAATAAATCAAGAATACTTTTCTGTTTCTAGATGTACACACACCTATGATTTCTTAATAATGTCAATAGAACATTATCTATATACATCCTAGGTCAAGGCTCATTAAATTTTAGGGTTTCCATATAATAATAAATTATTTAAAAATGTGTCACTACAATGGGACCCACTGCAATCTGTGTCACATTGCAGTACCGCGTGACACTGTAGTGTGTCATGAACTACTGTTGTGGCATGATCCACTGCAAAGTCCTACGCACCACTGTAGTGCCGTGTGACACTACAGTGTGTCACGTGCCACTATAGTGCCTTGTGGCACTACAATGTCATGCCAATTCCTGATTCAAAATTAGTGATTAGCATGTGGCAGCCCGGCATGTCACGTCGTAATTTTACTAAATTTATTATTTATTTTAATCAAATAAATATATAGATATTAGTTACTTCAAAAATAATTTATCTTATTACACCTATCAACTAACTTATCTGTTAGTTAAAAAATAACAAATTAGTTGATTCAAATTCAAATTATTATCTTATAACAATTTAATATTATTTAATTTCAAATATATTGTCTCACGTATTGATTAATTAAAAACCAATCGATATAATTAACTAATTGTAATTTTCAAAATTTATAATCATTAATTTAATTAATTAATTGTTAATTAATTATTTCACATAATTATCTCATAATTATATACTTGCCCCATAAACTTAATTCATTTTGCAAGCTAGTTCTTTTCTTATGTCCTGAAACATTCACACCCTCGACTGTGTAGGACAGAAGTGGCTTGGGGATCATAAATCTATAATTCTAAGCTCCAATAAATCAGATTAATAATTAAGCTCTTTAATTAAATAATCTTATTTATTAATTCCATTATTACTCCACTATAAATATGAAATTGCACTATTAGTAGTTACGAAATATATTTACAAAATAATCTCGTGTAGTCCATTGATATAATCACTTCATGTAATTTTATTCTCCAATTATTGGTTCGTAAATTAGAGCTGGTCAAAATTATCATTTTATCCTTCTAGTTACCTCTTGATCCCTAAGGACCATTAATTGACTTGTGAACGGTCAATTTATAATCTTATTATAAATTTGAGCCCAATGACCATTCAATTTTAGGATTAACACTTAAAGGAACCAATATACGATCTTTTAGAAAAGCTTGGATTTCAAATATTGTAAGATCATATTCCCAGCCATCCATGTCACTGAATCTCCAAAATAAAAGTCACTAGTATGTTTTACAAACAAACCTTAACGAGTGAATCAAAAGATCCAGTAGACATGTATATGAGTTCATGACTACTTAGAATTTAGACTACTCTACATATGATTCTCCGATTGATGTGTATTAAATATTTATGATAAACGATAAGCTAATAAAGATATTAATTCACATCAATCTTGTTCTATATAATCTAATTATATAAGGTACCTTCATTAAGATGTCTATCCACATCAGTGATCCGGATCTAGATCAGTTGTATTAAAAATGACTAGTGAACCGTGTTAGCAACCATTCATTAAAGATTAAACACTTTAAAATGTTGTGGACTATTTTATTGATCATATATGATCTTAATCCTCTTGTACTAATACAAGATCAAAGGCTCATTAATGAATAAGGAATTTTTAGATATTTATACAAATTATTCAATAATGATTCTGAAAAGATAATTATAAGAAAAATGCGGTTTTATTAATTTTCAAATAAAATGTCTTTACACATGCTTTGCGGGCATTATGACTAACAATCACTCACTTGCCCTTAAGTAAATGTGGCATATCTCTCAACCACATATTTCACACATGATCCTCAAGTAAAAGGATCAGTCAAGTTCTGATTTGATGATGTCTTCATAACAGTCACATCTCTTCGGTGTACAATCTCTCTTACAAGATTATATTTCCTCTCAATGTGCTTGCCCCTCTTGTGACTCATTGGTTCTTTGTAATTAGTTACTGCCCCACTGTAGTCACAATACCAGATTAACGACTTATCCATGTCTGCAACTATTTCCAGTCAATATAGAACTTTCTTAGCCAAAGCGCTTCTTTCACATCTTCACAAGCCGCTATATATTCGACTAACATGATGAAATTTACAATACTGGATTGTTTAATACTTCTCCAGACAAAAACTCATCCACCTAGGGTGAATACTGATCCAGATGTCGACTTTCAACTGTCCCTATCTGATTGAAAACCAGAATCAGTATATCTAGTGGGTTCATGTATCCTCATGAATAAACAAGCATATAATTTCTCATTCTACCAAGATACTTGAGAATGTGCTTTGCTAAAATCCAGTGTTCAAAACTAGGATTTAATTCATAACCACTGACAATTCTGACTATATAACACATGTCTGGTCTCGTACACAGTATGACATACATGAGACTTCTGACCGCTGAAGCATAAAGAACCTTTCTCATATCCTCTTACTCCTGAGGTGTCTTAGGACACTGCTCCTTGGTAAGGATAATTTTATGTCTTGTCGGTAATTGACCTTTCTTGAAAATTTTCGTAATCCTTCCAGCACCTTATCAATATAAGACGTCTGAGATAGTGCCAAGAGCTTGTTGTTCCTATCACTTTGGATTTGGATGCCCAGAAGATAGCTCGCTTCTCTCAAATCTTTCATTTGTATTTCTCAGCTAACCATTTCTTTACTTTTGACAAAAATTTCACATCATTCCCAGTGAGTAGAATATCATCTACGTAAAGAACTAAGAAAATCACTTTCTTATCTTTATGTATTTATAAACACAAGTTTAATCAATATTTTGTTCGAAGCCATATGATTTAATAATTTCATGAAAAGTAAGGTTCCAAGAGCTTGATGCTTGAAATCCATAAATGGGTTTAAGCAACTTGCATACTTTCTGATCTTGTCATTTTTTCACGAAACCTTCTGGTTGCATCATATATATGTTTTCTTCAAGAGAGTCATCCAAAAAGGCTATCTTGATGTACATTTTGCCATATTACATAGTCCAAACTATCGACTATGGATAAAAGAATGTGAATAGATTTTAGCATGGTAACATGAGAGAATGTATCTTCGTAATCGACTCATTCCCTTTGAGTATAGCCTTTGGTTACTAGCCATGTCTTGAAAGTCTCTACTTTCCCATTTTCACCTCTTTTTATTCTTGAAGATCCATTTACATCCAATGGGCTTGACCTCTTCAGGTGGATCTAAAATTTCCTAAACAGAATTGGAATACATCGATTTCATTTCTTGGTTCATGGCATCTTGCCATTTCTCATTTTCAGGATCATCCATTGCGTCTTTAAAGGTTAATGGATCATCTTTTTCAGTGTTTGACACTAAGACAAGTGCATCGAGTCCATAGCGAATAGGTTGTCTTACAACCCTCCAACTACGATGTTGTATCGGGGTTTCCTGAAATGGAACAATGGTTTCTATGGTTTGTCATTTATTAGTTAATGATGAAGATGGTTTGATCTCCTCGATGCTAGTTCTTTGATAACCACTTTCCTCTGAGGTTTGTAGTTTACATATAGTCATGTTTGAGGAAAGTAGTATTTGTCGTTACAAACACCTTTTGATCCTTATGACTATAAAAGTACCCACATCTTGTTTCTGGAGAATAGCCAACAAAAATACACATTTCAGACTTTGAGTCTAACTTTCCAGTCTTAGGCCTAAGAACGTGAACTGGACACCCATATATGGAAATGACACAAACTAGGTTTGGAGCCATTCCATAACTCTAAACATGTCTTGCTTACAGACTTAGAAGGAACTACATTCAAAATATAGGTTGTCGTTTGATGAGTAGCTTAACATTGACCTAACCATATCTAATAATGTTCGGTCTCTCTTTTTTGAAACACCATTTTACTGTGGTGTTTCAGGTGTTATGAGTTGGAATAGAATGTCATACTCCATCAAGTAATCCTTAAATTCTAAATCTAAGTATTCACTACCTCGATCTGATCAAAATATTTTTAAAGATTTACCTAATTTCTTTTCAGCTTCAACTTTGAAGTCTTTAAACTTTCTAAAAGTTTCAGACTTTCTGTGCATTAGGTAAGTATAACCGTATCTAGAGTAATCGTCAATAAAAGTGATGAAATACTCATATCCACCTCTAGCTTGTACATTGATCGATCCACAGACATCACCATGTACTAGCTCAAGTGGTTCTTTGGCTCTTTGACCTTTTTTAGATAAATGTCTTTTGGTCATTTTACCCTCTAGACAAGATTCACAAACCAGAAGAGTTTCAACTTTTAGTTCTTTCAAAGCACCATATTTTTTAATCGATTTATTCTATCTAGATTAATATATCTCAACCTAAGATGCCATAGATACATATCATCTTCTTGCGAAACCTTTTGTCATTTGTTATCTTTTGGAATTGCTAATTTAAATAATTCTAAATTATTTAATGTTCGTTTAGTTGGTGTAACCATACACAGTCCGTTTGAAAATTTTACATGAAAAATATCGAATCCATTCTTAGAAATAATAAATATATTTCAAAATAAGATAATTATTTTCAAAACTTAAACGGACTATCTCCAATGTTTTCGCTGAAACAAGTGCACCACTGCCAATTCTCATTATCACTTCGCCATCAACAAGCTACTTGAAGAACCGAGCATCTACAAAGAAGAATATACATGGTTAGTGGCTCCTGAATCTATAATCTAGGATGACAAATTACATTCTACTGAACAATCATATTTACCTTTATTTTTTAGCTCAGAGAAATACTTGTTACAGTTTCTCTTCTAGTGACCTCCAACCCCACAATGAAAATATTTTCCGTTGAGTTTGTTGTCATTCTTATTCTTCTTGACCTTGGGTGATCTCTTGACTTTCTTTCATTTCTTATTCTTACTCTTGCCCTAACCATTATTCTTCTTCCTTTTGTTACTATTAACAATAGTGGAAGAAGGCTTTTGCTCAGTAACATTTGTCTCGCCCTCTTTGGTTATACTCTTGTTGAGTGACTCAAAAGTCTGCAGATCATTCAACAGTTGGGTCATATTGAATTGCAACTTGTTCATAACATAGTTGGTAATGAATGTAGAAAAAATAGATGTGAGAAATTAAAGTATAATGCACTTGAGTTCGTTCACAAACGGTAACCCCATATACTTCTGCCTCATGCATTATGTTGATCATATTCAAAATATGTTCACGCACATAAGTACCTTTCTTCATTTTATTATTCATGTAGCTCCTAGTACTTTCATGACGACTTTGATCAGATTGCTGCCCAAATATCGCATGTAGAGATTCCATAATCTCATAAGTAGTTTCTATGCTTTCATGCTTTATTATGAGATTATCATTCATGCTCATAAGCATATAGCACTTAGCTTTGTTGTTGGACTGAATCCAAGCATCCAATTTATCCCTAATGTTTTTAGAGGCATTGGCAGCGGGCACTTTAGGACATTCCTCAGTAAGATTAAATTTGTGGTTCTCACATGTAAGCATCAAATTCAAATTCGATTTTCATCTTATGAAGTTATCACCATTCAACTTTTTTGAATATAAGTAAAGTAGTAATAGGGTTGCCCATGGTAGACATAATAATAACTAAAAAGTAATAAAAACATACATCATTCAATATAATTGAAATAAATATAAAAAAATTCAGAAAGTACATGTGATGCATGAATGCAACATATCAAACAAATAAACTTAACAATTATTAGTCGACGATAAGACAACCTAACAATTAATATGTCACCTCATATTAATTTTAAACAACGTATGAGACATTCTCATCCTTATCAATTAAAACTTAAAATATCCCATATTTTCTCTTTTAATAATAAGATACCATTTATTTGGTCAAGTCATAATTATCCACTCAAAACTTAGTTGTGACTTTGTGAGTGTAACCCATTATTTCAGAAGTCATGACTTAATTTAGAAAATGCCGCCTTAGGGTCAGTCAAGTCTAAAATATATCTATCTTCATTAAAAGTCAACCTTGATATTGATGCAGTTCGAAACTTTCCTTAGGGGGGCAGAAAGAAAGCTGTCTCAAAGCCCTCATTATATCTCACGTTGTTGTACTAATAATGGAGACCATAGGTCACATTGATATGTCAACCTTCTCCCACTCACTATTTTGTAATTAATGTGTTTCTAATTAACTAATCAATTAATTCCAAATCAATTACTAGTTTCAATAACACTTTAAATGTAAAATTAATTATTAATCCAATCTAATTGGGCTAAGTTCATTTAACCTTCCAAAAGCCTAAAACTAATTTAGTTGAACTTAGAATAATTATCCAATGAAATACTTTTAATTAAAGTTGGTTATCTTAAAGGCCTAACTAAACACATGCCTTTAGATTGGTGTGATACCAAGTTTAACTAATTAAAACTTAGCAGTTTACATGAAATTGATTTCGCAAATGAGATGCATGATTAAATAAATTGTGTGGGGTTTCATGTATGGCATGTGATAAACTAATGCATTGTCATGTTATTAATCAAATGAATAACTATTTATTTAAATAAAATACTAAATAAATAAATGATGAACCATGTGACTATTAGGTATTTCTAAATTTACAACCTTTGAAAAATAGAAATAATTACAAAACATACTTCAAGAATACATTATTCCAAAACAAAATGCTCATTCTCCATTAGAGGTCCATCTTCATAATCTTCAAGCTTTGATTAAAACCCTTTTTAATTAGGATAAACTATTTTGCTAATTAAATAATCTCATTAGTTATCATTTTAAAATAATTGAATTTGACTAGTAAAAAATAATTTAATGACTTATCAAACTTCGGTAAAATCCAATCAATTAATTAATTTTAATTTTAAAAAAATTAAAATCAATAACTAAATTTAAAATTACATTAATTTTAAAAAACTAAAAGATAAAAGATAGGACTAGGGTTTTTGCGAAGCATCACAGTGATAGGGCAACACGGTATCGTGGTCTCTGTGAATTGTATATTGGAAATCACAGGGATTGCCACCGTCGGCAGTAGTGGGACACTCCCATTGCCACTGCTGGATGCCGGGCCACCGGAGGTGCTGCTCCCAGTGCCACTGCCGGCGTCTTATGGTGGCTGCAGGACAATCCCACCACCTCCGTTGCCGTGCTGTGGTAGTGGGACAGTCCTGCCACAGCCGCTGACGGTGGAGTTCCCTCGCGGAACTCCTCCTCCACTTCTCCTCTACATCTGTTTCATGTGTTTTTCGTCTTCTCACGTACAAAATTTTATAACATAATATTCAAAATAAAAGTACAAAAATTCTTATGCCCCAAATGAATTACAGAAGATCTAAAAACATTAGAACAAAGCTTAAACCAAAAATTCACCATACAGTTAACGATTCATCATTAGCCAAACATTCAAAAAACCTAATCATCTATTCATTCATACATATCAAAATATATATTGAATAATGCAAAAAAACCCACACAACATTTAATGCAAACATATGTAAAGATCGCTCTGATACCAATTGTTAGAAATTGAGGTGCGTATTAGAGGCGGTTTATTTTAAAAAAATTGATTTAAAAAATAATTGCGATGCCACAAGTTCCAAAAAAAAAGTATTCTCAACAGATCCATTATATATCTATACATTAAATTAAAAATACTCATACAAAGTAATAATACCTCTCAAAGTCTATCAAATGTCCTCGCTATCTTCTAGTTAAATAACTAGTTAAGATTCCACGAAGAACGGACTATAAGATGAACACCAAGATCTTCCAAACCAATCCTCAAACACAGTAGGACGTGTGTGGGGCACATAGAATAAATCAAGAATATTTTTCTGTCACTAGATGTACACAACACATAAGATCTAGAGATTTGGAGAATAAGTTTTGAGACACAAACTTTAAGAGAGAATTGAAGAATTCACAGAACATTAATTAAAAAATTAATCACACCTATGATCGCTTAATAAGGCCAATAGAACATTATCGATATATATTCTAGGTCAAAACTCATTAGATTTTTAGGATTTTCATAAAATAATAAATTATTTAGAAATATGCCACTATAGTGGGACTCACTTTAGTCTACGTCACACTGCAGTATGTTGTGTACCACTATAGTACCATGAGGCACTACAGAGTCCCACACACCACTGTAGTTCCGTGTGGCACTATAGTATGTCACATGTCACTGCAGTGCAATGTCACACTACAGTGTGTCACGTGTCACTGTAGTGCAATGTCACACTACAGTGTGTCATGCTAATCCTTGATTCAAAATCAATGATTGGCATGTGACACTACGACATGCCACATCGCATATTTTAAATTTTATTATTTATTCTAATAAGATTAAATATCTAGATATTAGTTAATTCAAAATTAATTTATTTGATCACACCCATCGACTAATTTATATGTTAGTTCAAAAATAATTAATTAATTAATTCAAATCCAAATTATTTTCTTATAATAATTTAATATTATTTAATTTCATAAATAAATATATTGTCACACTTATCGATTAATTCTAAACCAATCGATATAATTTAATTTCTGAAAATTATAATAATTAATTGAATTAATTAATTCTTAATTAATTAATTTCAAATAATTATCTCATAATTATATACTTGCCCTAGAAACTTAATTCCTTTTGCAAAGTAGTCCTTTTCTTATGTCCTGAAAAATTCACACCATAGAGTGTGTAGTACAGAGGTGGCTTGAGGACCATGTACCCATAATTCTAAACTCCAATAAATCAGATTAATAATTAAACTCTTTAATCAAATAATCTTATTTTTTAATTCCCTTATTAAATATGGAATTACACTCTTAGTAATTACAGAATATATTTACAGAGTAATCTCGTATAGTCCATTGATCTAATCACTTCATGTAGTTTTGTCTTCCAATTATTGGTTCGTAAATTAGAGCTGGTCAAAATTACCGATTAGCCATTCTAATTCCTTCTTGATCCTAAAGTACCATTAATTCAGTAGTGGACGGTCAATTTATAATCGTATTATAAATTTGAGCTGAATGACCATTCAGTTCCATATAACACTTACGAGAATCGATATACGATCCGTTAGGAAATCTTAGATTTCAAATCTTGTAAGATCATGTTCTCAGCCATCCATCTCACTGGATATCCAAAACAAAAGTCGCTAGCCTGTTTTACAAATGAACTTTAACGAGTGAATCAAAAGATCCAGTAGACATGAGTTCATGACTACTCAAGATTTAGACTGATTTACATATGATCATATGATTGATGTGTATTAAATCTTTATGATAAATGGTAAGTTGAACCGTACTATACTTTAATATGTTGTGAACTATTTTAGTCAATATCTATAATCTTAATATTCTCCTACTAATACAATATCATAGTCTCTTTAATGAATATTGAATTTTAAGATATTTATACAAATTATTCAATAGTAATTCAGAAAAGACAATTATAAGAAAAATGTAATTTTATTAAGTTCAAATTAAAATATCTTTACACATACTTTGAGGGTACTATGCCCAACAGAATATGAATTAGTTCAGGGTTCACCCAAAGAAAACTATAGGATGCTTCCATCATATTCACATGTTAGAATAAAAAAATTTAGGACTTTATTTTATATTTTTCCATCTTAATTTCTACACGATGTCCGTGTAATCATCATGTAATCTACAAGATGGGTACATAATGTCCTTGTAATTATCCCATAGTGTATAAAATAAGTACACGATGTCCGTGTAATCATCCTGTAGTCTATAAGATGTGTACACGATGTTCATATAATTATCATGTAGTCTACAAGATGTCCGTGTAAGCATTCAGTGGTCTACAAGATGGGTACATGACGTCTGTGTAACTACCTTATAGTCCACAAGATGGGTACACGATGACCGTGTAACTTATAGTCCACAAGATAGGTACACGATGTTCGTGTAACCATCGTGTAGTCTACAAGATGGGTACACGATGTTCGTGTAACCATCGTGTAGTCTACAAGATGGGTACACGAGTGTCACCATCTTGTAGTCTACAAGATGGTTACATGGACATCATGTACCCGTCTTGTAGTCTATGCGCTTTTCTGATTTTAATACTTTAAACTAAATATATTGCAGGAATTAAAACACATATAGCGACCGATGAGCATGATCGTTTTAAATATTTTTCATGGCTCTTAGACCCTCAGTTCGTGGATTTCTTAGTTGTATATGGCCAGTCATTACTGTCAACAGAACAACCTTAAAAGAATAGTATAACATGTATTATTTGTTGCAACATCAAAAGATGAGAATAACCAAGTATATCTCATTGCATTCAGGATTACTGATTTAGAAAATAATGAATCGCGAGAATGGTTATTCTATAAACTACATGACGTAATCGGTGATCTGAAAGACTTAGTATTCATATCCGATAGGCATTCAAGTATACTAAATGACATACAGGTTGCGCTTCCCCGATGCACTTCATGGAGCTCGCATATTCCATATGGGCCAAAATATCAAATCATTTTTTATTAAAAAAGATGCGGTTGCATTGTTTATGAAAGTAGTAAAGGCATACCGTATACAAGAATATGATTAGCTGATGACTTATTTTACTAGTGCATTTTTGACGATCTCAGAATACATGTCGGAGGGTGGAGTTGAAAGGTGAGAACGTTTCTGTTTTGATGGAAGATGGTACAATATAATAACCACAAACATTGTTGGATATTTGAATGGAATTTTGAAAGATGCTAGAAAGCTTCACATCACATGCCTAGTAGAACACATCCCATGTTACAACGGTTGTTCTATGAATGGCGGTCTACCTCTTATCAAGTTAACTCCCAAATGATTGATTAGATTAAGGATGAGCTTAAAAAGAAGCATGTTGCATCACAGTCACTTTCATCATTTCCTTATGATATTCATCGGTTTTTTGTCACGGGTGTAGGCATGGAAGCAGTGGTAAACTTGCATCTCAAGACGTGTACATGCCAAGAATTTGATCTTGATCAAATTCCATCCAAGCATGCGTTACTTGCATGTCGGCTACGGAATATATTCACATACACTATGTGTTCGAAGTACTATAAAATTGAGATTCTAATTGTTTCATATGCGAAAATAATACATCCTTTTGGAGATAAAGCAGATTGGGTCATCAAACAATAAGTTTAAGAAAATGTGGTATTGTCACCTATAACGCGGCGGCAAAGTTGCCAAACTAGGACACAAAGAATTCCATCTAGAGGTGAGGAAGTAATAAGAAGGAATTGCATACGTTGTGAGAACATTGGCCACAAATGACAAACGTGCATAAATCTAAATACCTCTCTCTCAACGTGATGGCCAATCTACGTCACTTATAATATAAATATGGAACTATGTAATTTTTTAAATATTAATATAGAAATTGACTTGTGATAGTTTAGAGTTAAATATAAATAAATAGGACTTTGGATATGTTGAAGTCACCTTGTAGCCTCCAAGAAGACTACACGATGACGCTGAAGTCATCTTGTAGCCTACTAGAAGACTACACTATGACCGTGTAGTCATCGTGTAGACTTCAAGAAGATTATATGATGATATTGTAGTCATCTTATAGCCTTCTTCTTGTAGCCTTCAAGAAAGCTACACGATGACCGCGTAGTCATCGTTTAGCCTTCAAGAAGACTACACAATGGCCCTGGAGTCATCTTCTAGCCTTTAAATAGACTACACGATAAATATTTAGGGCATTCAATAACATATAGTACAAAAAACATGCAGTAAAAAAAGGTAAATTACAATTTTGCCCCTGTAGTTTGGGGTAGTTTTCATTTTAGACCTTTCACTTTAAAAATTAGCAAAGTAGACCCTATAGTTACATTTTTTATTCACGTTAGACCTTCCGTAGGAACTGCGCTTAAAAATGTTAACGGACTGTCACGGTTTGTTGATGTGACATTACATGACAAATTTTAACGCCATGCATGTCAGTTTTTGAATTACCCAACATCCAGGTAGGATGAGATATCCAAATTACCCCTAATTCCCCCCTTCTTTCTTCTTCCCCGAGTCCCCCTCCTTCATTCTCTCGCCTGTCTCTTACGACTTCTTATCATCTTCTTCTTCGTCTGCTAGAGAGGGAGAGAGAGATAGCAAGAGTAGACTGATTTGTGAAACACCAATCAAAGAGAATAATTTGTTTGGTTCAAATGGTTATAGCCTTTGAAGTTATTTGAGTGAATAAAATGAAGAGGGAGTATCAAGAGGAATCTGGAAGAGCCGTATACAGCTTTGAAAGTGGCATTTCGAAGCCAGAGTGTTCATCAATGTCGAGCGGGAAGGCGAACCTGTGGGAGGAAGAAAAAGATGGAGGGGTGTGGGTGAGTTACTGGCGATTTTGGGTTACAAGGCTAGGGCATTAGACATGGAGTATGTGGCATAGAAGCTCGAGCAGCTTGAGATAGTGATGGGGACAGCTCAAGAATATGGTATTTCGCATCTGGCCTATGATACAAATAATTACAATCCTTCTAATCTTTTCGGCTGGGTTCAGAGCATGCTTTCTAAGCTCAATAACCCTCGGTAATCTTAAAACCTTTCAAACCCCTCAAATCGATGACCCAATCCTTGCTCCAGCTAAATCTTCATCAGTCATCCGCGTTGGCTACCCCAATTCTCAATAACAGATCGACAATCGATCCCACATGGTTTATATTGATGATTCAAAGTACAATTTAAGGGTGATTCCTGGTGTTGTGGATTTCTCCCAAAATGATTTGCCTATTGAGAAAGAGAATTCGAGGAACAAGCGATTGAAAACCTCAATTGGCTCAAGCTCTGCTCATATGATAATGTCAGAATCGTCATCTACATCATCGTTTGGAGTGGCTGGAACTGTGACGAAGCCATCTCAGCCGGTGGTCGACTTGTTCACACTCCCCTGACATGCACAGACTTGTGAACCCAACTAAACTCGAAAATGCAGGGGCTGCCATAATGGCTTTGTCAAAAATGGCTTTCGTGAATAGGGACGTATGTCTGCGCAAAGAGGGAGGTGGGGAAAATGAAGGAGAATGAAGGAGAAGGAAGGAGAAGGAACTCAGAGAAGGAGAGGGACTATGACAGAGTGGTTGGAACTGTGATGGAGCCATCTCGGTTGGTGGTTGACTTGTTCACACTCTTCTGGCATGCACAGACTTGTGAGCCTAACCAAACTTGAAAATGCAGGGGCTACGACAATGGCTTCACGAAAATGGGGCGAAGACAGGCGTCTGTCTACGCAAAGAGGGTGGGAAGAAGGAAGGAGAGGGAACTCAGGGAAGGAGAGGAACTCGAGAAGAAGAAAGAAGGGGGAATCAGGGGTAATTTAGGTAGTTCATCCTACCTGGTTGCTAGGTAATTAAAAAATTACGTGACATTAAATTATTTACCACGTAATACAACTTCATCCTTACTATTTCCGGTCCAATTGACTCCAACCTGCAAATGCCTTTCAGCATGCCAGCTACCATTTTTCCATTAGGACCTAAACCTGACACTCCTACTACTTTCATCAACCTCGCCACAAAAATCATGTCCTATTGGTTTCACCTCTTACTAGTCAAAACCCAGATTCACCCTCATCTTGCCTACCCCATTTACCACTACATTTGACATTCTACCCATAACAACACATCCCTTGTTACCCTCTTCCAACTATTTGTACCTCTTCCCTATTGGCGAAGCCATCTCAGCAAACTTCTTATTGAGCATAATTTATGGACTGCTCCTAGAAAAAATAAACATACATTTTTCTGTTTCTTCACCCTTTATCGGGAGCAAGATCATTATGCCAATGAAACCTTATACATGCGAAACCATATTAACCTCTAGAATTCTTCTGTTGCATGGCCCAAATATGAAAGAAATATCATGGAGAAATTAGACCAGATCTTAACAAGGCTTAATGAACCCGACATGGACGCAGTGTATAATAGTCTTCCTCTTAAACCATTTCCTCCAAGTCCTCAACTCTATTCTCCATCCATATCCTTTTCATCTGCTTTACATGAGTTCCAACAATCATTTATCCTTAATGGGTTTTCTCCAAATCCTCATCCTTATGACCCTCAGGATCTGTATCCATTTGAGTCCCAAGATCCCAATCAGTTGGACACTCAATTTCAACTCAAAGTTTCTCTACTCAAGTAACTTCAGAATATCTTGAAAATCCTCCATTAGCACAACCAGAACCCCAGTCTCCACTTCCTGCAGAAGACTACCAAGTTCTTGAAGAAAATATCTCTTGCTACTTCCAAGACCCACCATATGAAGAAGATTATGTAAATCTTGGATCTGATCACGAGCCAATCTCCAAAAGCAACTGGTGATTCCTGTTCTGCTCTTAGCAAAGGACCTCATCTCCATCAGTGTCGATCAGTGCTGCCACATCTGTCTCCCATTTGTTTCTACTTTTCCAAAAGTCCGTTGTCCCATGTATTTACCCATGCTCCTTTTTTGTAATAATAGTAGTTACTTTCATAAAGTAGCCTTTTCCTACTATATATCGCCTTATATTGTTTGTCTGTATTCTCCCTCCAACTCTATGTAAGGAGGGATTCACGATCATTATAAAATAAGAAAATTATAAATAAATATCATTATGTTTTCTCTTATGGCTTTCTAAACTCCTTCTTTCTCCTTGCAATCCTGAGCCTATAATATTTTACTTCTATCTTCAGAGATTCCAGTATGCTCTACACTTGTCCTTGTTAAAGGGATCCTGTGTATCAGAACGAATCAAACTGAGATCTTAGGAATGATAGTATACTATGATTGTCTAAGTTTTTCAGTTTTGATGAGTAAGTTCATGAATCCTAAAGTAGCTCCCTTAAAGATGATATTGGTGAGCCTTACCTAGAGATTGAATTTACTGATCATTTAAGTATTTTTTAATTTAAATTTCTTTGTGAGAGGTATCAGTAGATGTATCTAGACATCCCAACTATATTGAAACCTCTTTAGCACCCTCATCATTTACCCTACAAACATATTATTTTAATAAATTAATATTGAAAAAACAAATACATAATTGAATAAATGAATAAATGAATAAAATGTAATACAATAATTATCCTTAACAAAGTTGGATGTGTAATGATAGACATGAGATGTGTCCTCCATGACCAAGTAGTTCTTGCTATATTGTGGGCCGTAGATGCCATTCAATATGAAACATGGTTACCCTCCATGTAAATGGAGTGACACCTAATAACTTGATGGATATTATGTTACTAAAGTTGTTGTCCATCTCCACTGCAAAAAAAAAAAAAAAAATCTAGGCTAAGCAAAATAATTTTTAATGGATGTTTTATTTAGTTGAAATGAAGTAGTAAGTATATTACCTTTGTTGTACTATGACCTTCTTGTACACTTATTTTTTGTCATTACTCCATCGTTATGCTGACCATTTTTTGATGTACCTAGTATTTTTGTTGTAGTTGATGAGATACCTCTGGAAAGTGCACCACATAGTTGTCCATGAGAGAAAAATGCTCTAGAAGATATATTCTAACATAAGGTATTGTTTGTCATTGTGCTTTATAAATAGTCATAACAAAGCAAAGCCGTATTGGAAATTGTTTTCCTTTGAATTTAAATGGATATCCGTCATCATTTGTTAGGGTTAATGTGATACGTGGAATGAAAACACATTTTCTCGTGTGTTGACTGTTGGATTGAATTTTAAATTTTGAGAAAAAATCAATGAACCATGAACGGTTTGTGGATGAAAAATAAAAAAAATTTACATCAATCATTTTAAATATAAAACCTCTTTATGATCATGCATATATTAATGAACGTATTTAGAAGAGGTAGAAATAATATTATACATTTCTTGTATTAGAGATTATCTGTCCTAGTGGAATCCAATTGATTATCTCGTGTTCTTTGTTCTTCGTAGAACTCAAATCAGTCTTCACACCAATAACCATTCGTAGGATTTAGAAGTATATCTCAATCGAATATTGATCAAGAATTGATCGTGGGCTCTCAAAACAACTGGAGAAAAAAATCAAAATTTTCCTTCTCCCTCTTGGTTTTCGGTGGCAACAGTTAGAGAGGGGAGAGAATATATTTTCTCTGCTTTGTTTAATAATCACCTTTACTTTGCTATTGCCGAAAATTACACATCTCCCTAGAGTCAATAATATGTTCAAATACACCAATTCTAATTGATAAATTAAATTAATCTCTATCAATTAATTAACTAATTTTTTATTCACTAATTACCTAATAAGTAGAAAATAAAAAATTAATTAATTTGAACATTAATTTTACTTTCCACTACTTTAGTGATGATACCTATCTATATGGGTTCAGGAAGTGTACTTTGGTCCAAAACACATTTTTTGTCTAACTGATGTTATTTTTCATTCGTGTCTTTATGAGATACTCCTAAGACCGAATGAACCCACATAAATAAAATTATAGGACTCAAATACTCGGTGAATTTATCTCCATAAATTTCTGACCTATTTAATCCTGATATCATACGACTCCATTAGAAGTCCGATGCCAATCAAGTCTCGATTCATGCGCGTTACATTTTTTGTTGGTGCAAATAAATACTTTTATTTCATGGTCCACAGAATATTTCAACATATTACCATTCATAACAAGAGTGTGATATAAAATTACCATTATACCCCTCTAGTTATTATTTCCTTAACTATTTTATTGACAGTGAATAAGAAAGACATAACAATGAATTGTCCCGTATAGTTCACCTTGTTTTATTCAATCGAATACTCGGTCAAGTTAATTTATTTACACACCCCTCAATAAATATATAAGATGATATTGTTGCATTGCAATCTCCTCACAAATTTTCATATCTATGAATCATGCAATTCTAACATAGTTAAATCACGATCCCAATAGTCGAGGTATTGTCCGACAATTCGAACTCACTCATTTGGCATATCAAAGATCGTAACTAACTAGGTTAAGTTTCGTATTCACCTCAGGAATAACGTAATTATGAAAATATCTTTAAGGTGTAACATTTAGGGCAAGATAAATGGCTTTGCTCTAAACTAATTTGTTACTGGTCTATTCAACATGTTTCACAATATGTATAGGTCAACCATTAGAGTCTCCAATCCCATGCCCAAAAGACCGGCATCCTTTGGTTCAACCTAACAGTCGTAATTGGACTCGATTGCCAAGTCTATCCTAAAACTACGAATACATTCTAAACTATTTCAAAAGAGTTTGTTTGGAAGATCCCATTGTCTTTGCTCTTCTTACGTTGACAATAGTTTCAGGACTTGAGTAAATTATAAACACACTTTAATTAATAGAAAAAAACTTTCATTCATTTATTAAATTCAGTAATACAAAATGTTAGAGAAATAACTAAATAATCATAAATAGTCATTATTCCTAACTTCAGGGACATAATTCCAGCAATCTCCCACTTGGACTAAAGTAGGCATGTACAATCTCGTATCCTCATGCTCTCCAGATGACCATAAAAGACTTTAGTGCTTAAAGTCTTCATGAATTGATCTGCTAAGTTATTGATCATCGATATGTATGTTACTACAACATTTTCACGCTGAACAATCTCTCTAATACGCTCTATGTATTTCGATCTTTTGTGGCTCCGTGGTTCCTTCGAATTCGCTACAGCCCCACTATTATCACAATAAACTGTTGTAGATACCGTACTCTGTCCAGTCCAATATTTTGAATATACACATTTTATTTTTTGGCTCATATACTAGTCTAAGAATATGTGTATAAATTGAAAAAGACCCCATTTCTAAAATAGAAAAGTAGCCCAAGGACTGAAAATGCAAAAAAAGAGTCCAAAGATTAAAAATATAAAAAGGAGCAAAAAGACTAAAAGTAAAAAGGTAAACCCTAACTTTACTTATAAATAGGGAGTGAATCCTTCATTTGAAGGGAGACTTTTTGGAGTGAGAAAGAGAAGAAGGGTTTTTAGAGAGAGAAAGGGATGAGGTCTTTTAAGAGAGCGTGTGTGAGATATATGAGAGATTTTCTAAGAGAGAAAGAAATAAAGTTTACATTTATATTCATCTTCTCTCATTTTTTAATGTAGTTAAATTTCTTGCACCTCTACTAATAAGATATATTGTTCATTGTTCTTCATCCTTTATCCTTCATACCCATGTAGTTTATATGCTTTGTTTCCTTTTCCATAAACAAAAAATAAAAGTGTTTGTTCATTTTTCCTCATTTTTTACTCTTAATCTTGAGTTATGATTTTTTTTTCAAACTTGATATTGAGATATTTTTGTGATCAAATCAATCAATGAAGATGAGGTTAAAACCTTTGACGGGTGTAAATTAACTCAACATGAATCAACTATTTAATGGGTTGAAAGTGTGCATTTGTTGCAAAAATCATCACTTTTGATATTTTCTCATACGTAAAAATGCATAAAATAAAGAGTTAAATATCTATATAAGAATTTTGCAAATATTTAAGCTTTAAATTCTTTTAATGTCCTCACAAGTCTTTTGATTTTTTTAGATCTTGTTGCTATTTTAGTGACACTTATTGAACTAGTTACCATTCATGGTCATTTATTTTCTATTTGATTAGCAATGATAGAAGAAATGAAAAATGGTAGTTAGTAGGCTAAATAGTCCAAAATAAAAAAGGGTACATTAATGTCCTAAAAAAATCTATATTTTTCATCATTTTCTTCGCGTGACAATCGGTTTAACTAATCACCGTCCGTAAATATTTTACTATTTTTAGTAGCAATTATTGAAAAAAATAATTATAAGACTATTTAGTAAAAAATAGTATGTTCATGCCAATTATGCATTTACATATATGTCAATTATGAAATTTAGCATTTTTCATAGATTAATTATTTTACACATAAAAAATTTATTATTAATTTATTTATGAAAGGATAATTTTGTATATATATTTTCTAAAACCTGAAATTTAAAAACAAATAAAGGGTGACATCACTCTTTATTACTTTAAACAGATGATGATTCACCATCTGTCTAACAGAGGGTATACCCTATGTTAGGGAGAAGGTTGTGGCCTTGCAGCCGCAGCCTTGTCCTTTTACATTTTTTTGTTTTTTTTTATTTATATTTTTTGTTCATTTTTGTCATTTTCTTTTATTAGTAGATATTGATGTTTGTTTTAATTTATTTTTTTATATATCTTTTTACTTGTTTCCTTATTTTCTCTCTACATATTCTTTTTAAATTTATCATACATTTTTATCATCTTTAACCTTTCTTTTCATTTTATTTTATAGTTGTTATCTCTTCTTATTTATTTATATATTATTGTCATATTATCATGATTGTAATGCGATTATTGTTTCATTCTCTTATCATTAGAATTAGTGTTCATAAATTATAACAATAACAATTAGATTTAAATTTTGTTAATTTCATTATTTAGTTTTCACTAAAAAAAATTCGATGAAGGACTTTGAGATTTTTGGGATATCAAATTTCTTGAACTACTAAGGTGAGGAGTTATTTTTAGGATACCGAGAATGACTCCAATAATGCTTTGGTTTAAAAATATAAAAAAATAAAAATAATTTTTTCAATGGTGTTTGTACCACCCATTAAAGGTAATTTATTTTGTTCATTTTTATGATACAAAATGTATCAAATCGAACATTCAAAAATGAATTTCTTCAACCTTATTTTTTAAAATATAACTTGGATAGCATTTGATAGAATTTGATAACCATTGTAAGAATGAGTGTAGTGAGGTGCTATTACCTTCCTCACACACAAATGACTTTCGAAACAACTTTGAGTTTTCGTAGACCGAAATTTTTGTTTTAAAATTGTGTGACCAATCACATCCTAAAATGATTGGTGGTGATTCTCAATTTCTCTTTTTCAAAATAATTTTTCAATCGCTGCTCCGCGTCGCATGCACGTTGCGACAACTTGGGGATTCCACTGGGGAAGTGATCGATCTAACCATTTTTAGATCGATGGAGTGTCAAGCCAAAATTTTATCATATACTATCTTTTCTGTGACTCTTTGTTCGTTTATTTGATTAATTACTATTCTTATTCATGCTTGTAGTTGTATATAGTTTGTTTTTATGGTGTATATTTCTTGGCCTAATTTCTAATTTCACATACATACACTGGCCCCGTACCTGAGCTTTCCCTTAAGGATTAGAAAGAATGATAATGCCTTTGTGGAATTGCGGTTCCCATGCAAGCTCATGAAAGTTCTCACTCAAGTCGATCATTTTGGGATACCGTTTGGGAGCTCCTGCTACACTGTTTGGATAATAATGTGGGCAGCCTGAAAGCCTAGACAACCTTAAAGCCCTCCAATGAGCAATAAAAAACAAATCCTAGGGTCTTCTGAATGTGTTAGGTAGGACGCGTTGAATATTTATGTGGTGCTTGTTATCTGTCATACTTTTTTTTAAAATTGAGTCATCATCATCGTCATCATATCATCATCATCCTCATCATGATCCTCATCACCATAGATGTATCATTTCCATTACTATATACATCATTGATTACTATTGTCACCATTTTAGCATATAAGTAGAATAATTTTTTAGTGACGAATACTATTTCTCTCCATTTTTTTTAGAATTATGTTAACAACATCCATTGACATTTTTGTAATTCATGAGTTGTATATAATTCTCCATTTCATACATCAGAAGTTCATTATTTCTTGTATGCATTGTAGGTTCGTCATTTACTTCATTATATTATAGGTCATTGATTCTTTCATGCATTGTGATTTCTTCTTCTTGCATGATGAAAACCTAAAAGGGTACCATGGGAAAAAGAGCAAGACTATAGCTACAATGTAGTATATGCACAATGAAAACACAAAAATATATTGTGACATTTTACAAGATTAATCGAGATAAAATTCCAAATTTATCATTTTCCTTAGCACAAAAAATAAAGTTCAAATCTTAGAGCATGATTCGACGAAAAGAATAAGAGTTGCAGTTATAGTGAGAATCTAAAATTGCATCATAGACAAGTGTATGAGATTGTGCTACGAGATAATATGCTCATAGTGAAAGCTCATAAGAACACTATTGAAGGAAATGAAGGAAATAAGTAAAATAAGAAAAATCATTTATTTGCTTCCGCCATTGACAAAATTGAATATCGGGGCATGATCTGATACCAAGGAACACACCATTTCCTCTACCACATGCTTGATATCTCGTTGTCTATGATCCTAGTCAAGGCGAATATTTTGAAGGATGATGGAGATGACCACAATGGCCCATTTTCCAAAAAAAAAAATCATCATAAGATTTTCTCAAAATGTTCGCAATCATGCATGGTGTTCACGCTGTCATGATCATCTCACTTGCATTATAAGTCAAGAATTTCATTGCATAGAAATGCATCATACTAGTTGTTTCATTTATTTCAATTATTAAGAACATCCAGTTGAAATCTACGAACACTACAATATTTATAGCCCGCATTGATCTAGCTTTCGTTATCATATGAGACTTGCATAAGTCAACTTCAACATCATTATCAATATGGTTAAATCGAACCCGACTTAGTCACAGTCGAAGCTCAGTGCCAGGGCCAGGTCCATTCATTTTTAATATGGTGAAATCAAACCTGACTTAGTCACGGTCGAAGCCCGGTGTCAGCTCCTGGTTTGTTTCATTCAATATTGTTAAATCGAACCCGAATTGGTTGCTGTCGAAGCCCAGTGTCAGCGCCTAGTCCGTTTAAATCATTATCTTAGTTAAATCGAACTCAAATTGAGTCGAGGTCGAAACTCGTGTTTATCTAGGTCCACTTCTTTTCAACTATCTCTAGTTAAATCGAACCCAAATTCAGTCGAGGTTGGAGCTTGTGTCTATCCAGGTCTGTTTTCCTTTCAAATATCTTAATTAAATCGAAGCTAAATTGAGTCAAGTTGAAGCCTGTGTCTATCTAGGTCCACTTCTTTTCAACTATTTATGGTTAATTCAGATCCGAATTGAGTCAAGGTCTAAGACTGGGTCTATTTAAACCCGTTTTCCTTTCAAATATCTCGATTAAATTGAACCAGAATTGAGTCGAGGTCGAAACCATTATCTATGCAGGTCCACTTCTTTTCAACTATCTCCAGTTAAATCGAACCTGGATTGAGTCAAGGTCGAAGCCTATCCAGGTCTATTTTTCTTTTAAATATCTCGGTTGAACCAAAACCGAATTGAGTTGAGGTCGAAGACTGTGTCTATCCAGGTCCACTTCTTTTCAACTATCTCTGGTTAAATCAAACCCGAATTGATTCGAGGTCAAAACCCGTGTCTATCTAGGTCCATTTTCCTTTCAAATATCTTCAGTTAAATCAAACATGAATTAAATTGATGTTGAAGCCTGTGCCTATCTAAGTCCGTTTCTTTTCAAATATATATGATTAAATTGAACATGAATTGAGTTGAGGTCGAAGCCTGTGTGTATCATGGTCCATTTCTTTTCAAATATCTCTTGTTAAATTGAACCCGCATTGAGTCGAGGTTGAAGCTTGCGTCTATCCATGTCCGTCTCCTTTTCAAATATCTTCAGTTAAATCGAACCCGACTTTGTCGAGGTCGAAGCCTGGTGCCAGCGCTTGGTCTGTTTCAATTAATATGATTAAATCAAACCGGAACTAAATTGAGGTTAAAGCCTGTGTCTATCCATGTCCATTTTTATTTCAAATATCTCGGTTAAATCAAACTCAAATTGAGTCAAGGTCGAAGCCTGTGTCTATCCAGGTCTATTTCATAATTCTGTCATTTCATAAAGCTCAAATCAACCGAGGTTTCTAGTTCCCTATTCCATAATTGCTCTCATACCGATCAAAATACTTATTTACACCTTTGTTCACCTTCTAAGTTTAGAAGCGTGGATAAAGAGGGGCCCGCTGTAGATACCGTATTTTGTCCAGTCCAATACTTTGAATACACACATTTTATTTTTTGGCTCATATACTTGTCTAAGAATATGTGTATGAATTGAAAAAGACCCCATTTCTAAAATATAAAAGTAGCCCAAGGACTAACAATGTAAAAAAGAGTCCAAAGACTAAAAAAAATAGAAAAGGAGTAGATGGACTAAAAGCAAAAAGGTAAATCCTATTTTTGCCTATAAATATGGAGTGGATCCCTTCATTTGAAGGGATGATTTTTGTAATGAGAAAGAGAAGAAGGTTTCTTAGAGAGAGAAAGAGAGGTATTTAAAGAGAGAGAGAGTGTATATGAGAAATATGAGAGATTTTCTAAGAGAGATAGAAATAGTTTCATATATATTTATCTTCTATTATTCATCTTCTCTCACTTTTTTTTAAATATAGTTTAAATTTTTTGCACCTTTACTAATAAGATATATTGTTCATTGTTCTTCATCCTTTTTCTTCATACCCATATAGTTTATATGTTTTGTTTCCTTTTCCATAAACAAAAAATAGAAGTGTTTGTTCATTTTTCTTCATTTTTTACTCTTAATCTTGAGCTATGATTTTTCTTCCAACTTGACACTGAGATACCTTTGTCATCAACTCAATCAATGAGGATGAGGATAAAGCCTTTGAGGGGTGTGAATTAATGTAGTGTGAACCAACCCTTTAATGAGTTGAAAGTGTACATTTGTTGCAAAAATTTCATATGATAATTTATATTGCATAAAAATGCATAAAATAGAGAGCTAAACATCTATATAAGATCATGCAAATATTTAAACTTTGAAATTTTTTAATGTCCTCACAAGCCTTTTCACTTTTTTAGATCTTGTTGCTATTTTAGTGACACTTATTTGAACTAGTTACCATCTATGATCATTCCTTTGCTATTTTACTAGCAATGAGGGAAGGAAGAAAAAATGATAATTAGTAGGCTAAGTAGTCCAAAATAAAAAAATGGATACATTTATCTCCCAAAAAATCTATTTTTTTATGATTTTCTTTACGTGACAATCGGTTTAACTAATTACCGTCTGTAAGTTTTTTGCTCTTATTAGTAGCAATTATTGAAAAAAATGGTAATTAGTAGACTATGTAGTAAAAAATAATATGTTCATACCAATTATGCATTTACATATATGTCAATTGTGAAATTAAGCATTTTCATAGATTAATTTATTTACACATAAAAGATTTATTATTAATTTATTTATGAAAGTATAATTATGTATATATATTTTCCAAAAAATGAAATTAAAAAAAAGTAGAGTGTGACATCACCCTTTGTCTAACTCATCATCTGTTAGGGACAAGGCTACGGCTATGGTTGGTCCTGAAGAGGGTGATTCACCCTCTGACATGTACCCGTCAGGTTGTTTCACAATCCTCCCACTACGTCGAGGCTCCATAGGCTCTAACTCTTGCTATTGTTCTTCCATTATTGAATCAGGAACAAGTCCTGATTGGGGAATCAATGTCCTCCCACTCAATAATTCCTTTAGCACAAGTATGATACTCGACTTCACACTTCTTATGTAGTCCTCTCCAAGAAAATGTGCAGTCATGCTCACTAATATTTTCTTGTCGGTTGGACTATTAAAGATGTATCCATTCATTCCCTTAGGATATCCTACAAATAAGCATAATTCTGATCGACTGGCCAGCTTTCCTTTCTTCAATTTCAGTACGTGTGCCAGGCATCCCCATATCCTGAGGTGGCTTACAAACGTCTTTTATTGACTCCATCTTTCATATGGTGCACTAGGTACCATTTTTGACAGAACTTGGTTAAGAATATATGCCGTTGTCTCCAAGGCATATCCCCAGAACGAATCTGGGAGGGATGAGTAACTCATCATTGATCTAACCATATCCAACAGAGTTCGATTCCTTCTCTCTAACACGCCATTCTATTCTGGAATGCCAGAGTGCTATAAGCTGAGAAAAAATACCTTCTTCCTTAAGAAAGTCTTCGAACTCTCCTAGCTTACTCTCCACCACGATCAAATCGTATCATTTTGATTTATTTCTCTAATTACTTTTCGACCATAGCTTTGTACTATTTGAACTTTTCAAAAGTTTCAGACTTTTGGTGCACTACATAAACATGTCCAAAACGTGAACACTCATTAGTGAAGGTTACAAAGTATTCATAACTTCCTCTTGCTTGGATATTCAATGGCCCACATACATCACTATGTACGAGTTCGAGGCATTGGGTGGCTCTTTCACCCTTCACTGAAAATGGTCTCTTGGTTATTTTACATTCTATACAGGATTCACATGTGGGTAGTGATCCCACACTTAAAGTTTGTAATGGACCATCTTTTGCAAATCTTTTAATCTTGTCCAAACTAATGTGACCAAGGCGTAAGTGCCACAAATATGTTAGATCGGTTGAGTCAGACTTCAACAATTTAATATCCCTTTGTCAATCAGTATTTACTTCAATGTGACATATCATTAGAACTATGGGTTTTACATAGAACAATTTATTTCAAACGTGCAGTAGTAATTAAGCAATCATTTCTAAAAATACCAATATCATTATCAATGAAATTTAAAGAAAATCCTTGCTCAATTAAACTAATTACTGAAATAAGGTTCCAAAACATGGGATGCATTAAACATCTCACAAAACCATAAAACTGTTATTAAATGATAATTTAATAGTTCCAACTGATACAAATGATACTAGTGTTCCATTTCCCTAACAGAAGCTGAACTCACCCTCGTCAAGCCTTCTGGTTTCCCTAAGCCTCTGCAGGGAATAACATATATGGTTAGTGGCTGCAGAGTCTACAATCCACGACAAAGTAGTGTCAGCCACATAACATGCCTCCATAACAAGTACTATACCTTTGGATTTCAAATCCTTGAGATAATTCGGGCAGTTGCGTTTTCAAAAGCCAGCGGATCCACAATGATGACAGTTGTCTTTTGATTTGTCCACTTTTGTAGTGCCCTTGCCTTTCATAACTTTTGAGTTCTACTTCTTAGCCTTTTTCGGACCTCTCTTGTGTTTCTTTTGGCGCCAGAGTTGGAAGGCTTGCTTTCAGTAAAATTTGCCTCTCCTGTCTTCGTATTGCCCTTTAGAAACAGGGTCAACAGCTTGCAACTCCTTCATAAGCTCCAGAGGTGAGTACCTCAAATTATTCATCGAATAATTAAGTTTAAAGTCCTCAAAAGTGTCTGGCAGAGTTTTGAAGGATGATATCAACTTAAGTCTCGCCATTTATATCAGCAACCATGATCTCTGTCTCATTCAGATAACTTATGATCAACATCTTGTGTTCTTTGACAGAAGTTCCAGGTTTCATCCGATAGTTCATGAAGTTTCGCACAACAACCTGTTTGGCTTGACGATCCTAATCTCTGAACATTTTAGTGATGTTCAACATCTTATCAGTAGTAGTTTCCATGTTTTGATGCTATTGTTGCAACCTATTGCTAACAGAAGCCAAGATGTAAGATATGGCGGTCTCATCAGAACGCACCCAAGAAGCATAAACATCATTTTCCTCTTGAGTCATTTCAGCAATAGGCTCAAGGAGATAAGGGGTGGTGAGCACGAACTTGTACTTTTCTATCGTTAGTCCGATACCAAGAGTACGTTTCCAATCTATATATTTTTCACCAGTAAGTTTGTTCGCGTTTAAGATAATTGAGAATGGGGATGACGACATGATTACTGAAAAAAATAAATAAAGCAGTGTAAATAAATACTCAATCATTTAGGAAAGTATGATGCATGATGCAAATACTTATATATTTAAAAATTTAATAAAAAATATTTCTTTCATGATATTACGATCAACAACGATAGCTTGTCTCATCTAAGAACAATGCCCAAACTACCTCCTATCGCATCGAGACTCCTCTCGTTTGGTTAATGCTTCTTAAGATCTCATTACATCTAGCTTAACCAATCACCAATGGTTTTGGTCACCTTAACCCCATTGACTAGCCCCTATGTGAGATTCCAATTTACTTTGATCTAAGTATTTAACCAGTGCATCGACTTTAAAGGTTGCCATGAACAGTCCATCTAAAAACGGTTCTGCCTCACCACTTCCTTTACAAGCTTTAGCTTCTTAAGCAACTCGATGATTCAAAGCGACACAATTCCTTAGTTTCTCCCACTGAAGAGAGGACCTCTACGGCTGTAAACCATTCCTCGTGCCACGAGCATGTTTGCATTGGGGACCTTGAGAACATTTCAACGTAAACGACCCTCCCAATTAATTTTTTTTAGAAAAAAATGGATTTTTCTTTGCTTTTTCAAAAAAAAAAACATAACGTTTTATAAATTTGAAAAAAATGTATTGATAATTATAAAATTTTACAAAATTTAAGTCACAATTTAAAATTTATAACTTTTATAAAATTCACATTATATTTAAATTATAACTCATTATAAATTTAAATTACAATGATGCATGTACATGCTACATGGAATTTTGATATTAACATATCCCTATTTCTATATGACATGTTATATGATGATACAAGATTAATAATAAATCATCCCTTCAAAATTAACCTCTATATGGCTCATTTCTAATTACAACCCATAATTACTAATTTTCATAGTGTCTGTATTCTTCTCTCTCTTTTAGAAAGTCCTACCAATTTGTATCTCTTTACAAAAATCTAGTCCCATTTTCAAAATTCAAATTTCAATTTAAAATTTAATTTTCCAACAATTTTAACTTTGATAAATAAATTACCAAGAAATAAATCAATTGATTTATTTTTAACCCAATTTATAAACTAAATTTCAATTAATTAGTGTCAAAAAATTATCGAATTAAATAAAAAATAATTTTTAGGGACTCAATTGGGCAAAACACTAAGGTTTCCTAAACTCAAAAGTTTCCAAAATCTCAAGGTTTCCCAAACCCTAAAGTTTCCAAAAACTCAAGGTTTCCAAAACACTAAAGTTTCCAAAGTCACAAGGTTTCCTAAATTCTAAAATTTCCAAAAACTCAAGGTTTCCTAAACCCTAAAGTTTCGAAAACCTTAAGGTTTACTATTTCCTATGGTTTCCTAAACCATAATTAGGAAACCTATAGTGGCGAGTGGCGAGGACAAACAGCAGCGTGACGTTAGGGAGGGGAGAGAATCTCTTTTCTCTGCTCTATGTAATCACACACTGTGATTAGGGTTAGGGATGCAACCCTATTGTCATCCTTATATAATAATTACAAAATTTACACATATACCCGTATATTGTAAATATCTAAAAATAATACCCTTTACTTTGCTAATGCCGAAAATTACACATCTCCATAAGAGTCGATACGGTGTTCAAATACATCAATCCTAATTAATAAATCAAATTGATCTCTATCAATTAATTTATTAATTTCTTTTATTCACTAATTACCCAATATTCATAAAATAACAAATTAATTAATTTGAACATTTATTTTTCTTTTCACTACTTTATTGATGGTACCCATCATAATGGTTCAGAAAGTGTACCTTGATCCAAAACACGTTTTTGATCCAACTGATGTTGTTTTTTATTCATGTCCTTATGAGCTACTCCATAGACCGAATGAACCCATATGAATAAAGCTACAAGACTCAAATACTCGATAAATTTATCTCCATCAATTCTCGACCTATTTAATCCTGACAAGGTATGACTCCACTATGAGTCCGATGTCGAACCAACTATAGATTCATGCACGAAACATTTTCTGTTGGTGCAATAAACACTTTTATTTTATGGTCCACATAATATTTCAACATATTACCCTTCGTGAATATCAGTAATAAGTGTAAAACATAAAATTATTATTTTACCCCTCTAGTTATTATTTCATTAACTCATTTATTAACCGTGAATAAGAAAAATATAACAGTGAATTGTCTCGTACAGTTCACCATGTCTTATTCAATGATTCATTTCATCGAATACTCGATCAAGTTAAGTTATTCACACACCCATCAATAAAGTATAAGGCGATATTGCTGCATTTGCAATCTCTCCATGAATTTTCATATCTGTGAATCACGCAACTCCAACATAGTTAAATCACAATCCTAACAGCTGAGTTATTGTCTAGCAATTCAAACTCATTCCTTGGTGTATCAAAGATCGTAAATAACTAGATCAAGTTTCGTATTCACTTCAGAATTAAGGTACTTATGAAAATACCCTTTAGGTGTAACAATTAGATTTAAAGCTAGATAAACGATTTTGCTCTAAACTTATTTGTTACTGGTCTATTCAACATGTTCCACAATATTTTTAGGTCATCTGTTAGAGTCTACACTCTCATGCCTCAAGATTGACATCATTTGGTTCAACTTAACATTCCTAATCAGACTCGATTGTCCAGTCGATTCTAAGACTAAAAATAACATTCTGAACTATTTCAGAAGAGCTTGTTTGGAAGCCCCCTCTGTCTTTACTCTTCTTAGCGTTGACAGTAGTTCCAGGACTTGAGTAAATTATAAGCACACTTTAGTTAATAGAAAAAAACTTTCATTCATTCATTAAATTCAGTAATACAAAATGTCAAATAAATAACTAAATAATCACAAATAGTTATTATACCCTACTTTATGAGCATAATTCTAACATTGAGTTGTTGTGATATCTGCGTAAATGACATGTCTGTCAAAACCATGACAAATCATCATTGTACCGTTACAAATATTGTTGGATGGGTGTAAGTTACGTAAGAGTACTATTGGACAATTTATCTTTAATTGTATCCTATGAGGTGGAAGACCGTTTGGCAATAATAAATTGAGAAATCCTTCTTGATAGTAGTTGTTCATATCAGTAGTTACTTCTTCAAAAATCATGAATTCTTTACTTTCTCCATGGAATATTTCAATCAATTTGTTGTTAAGGTGGTCGATAAATTTATTTGTTGTTGATAGAATTGCACGTTGTGTAATATAGATTGATGAAGTAACATTCTTTATAAGATTTGGGAAGATACCCATCTTGCCTCTTGGTATTCCTTGATTTCATTTATCATTCTACCATCCTCATTGTTGCTCATATAAATAGCTGCTCTATCGTGGCATTTATAGATATATTTGTACAAATATTTGACAGCTTTTAGACATGATCAAATTTTGACATTGATATGGCAATTATACGTCATAAGCAAGTATGTGTTATAAGGTACAACCCATTGATATCAAACATTGCATTTCTCCACCTAAAAAAGTATTTGAAGTTATTTAATTTCAATTACACCATGATATATGCATATAATCTGTTGCATAAATGATTAAATTTTATATAATAATTTGTTTACCTTTGTTCCATCATTGCTTTGTCTGTACATTAGGGATGTATCTTTTACTTGAGTTATTTTGGAACAAAATGATCTTGGATAATGAAATCTGCATTTTGCTTTTGTCATGCATGGACTATTTTTATTCTCATGTCCGCAAGTTCCGCGAAGCATGTGTTCGACAACCTCATGAAGAGCAGGATCATTTTCTTTACTTGGAATTTCTGCATGCATGAACTTGTCATATTCGTCAACTTTTTTTTATCCTATATTCGCTCCTCAAAATGATTAACATATGAACATGTGGAAGTCTTCTTTTTTGAAATTCAATCACATAAACATAAGCAGCAACCTTTTCAAATATTTTCTTCTTTAATATTTCATCTTTCAAATCTTGTAGTTTCCCTCTAAATACTCTTGTGGTTAGATCTGACCTATCTTGAGACCGTTGTCCTTCATGTAGTTCATTCTTTATTTCAACCCACTCAACATTGCATGTCATGTAATGAAGAGTTCAAGCTTTCCAAAGCATTGCACCAAAGCCATTGCATCTAAATAGCGACGACGCATGTCTCTCGGGCCACCAACAAAAGATGCTGGCAAAACTATTCTTTTTCCAACTTTGTCTCCTCTTGTTTTTCTGAAATTTATAGTATCAATGATCCCTTAGTACAACTAAGATATAATTTGAGATTGTACTTTGTCTACTTTATTTAATTTTCTCTCTATAACATGAAAGGTTTGGCCCGGGTCAAACTTTTGAGGTCCCCTGGATGATTTCCAACACCAACACAACGTTTGAATAAAATGTCAATAAAGTTTTATTATCTCATTTTCACTAAGATTTTTTGAAAATTCGCAGGAAACCACAGCTTTACTGTTAACATCCAGATTGTCCTGTTGAGCTACTTCACCCGTTGGGCGTGGTTGTAAGTTTCGATTGTTAGGCATAGTGCCCTAAAAGTATGTGTAAAGACATTTTAATTTGAAATTAATAAAATTTCATTTTTCTTATAATTTTCCTTTCGAATTATTGTTGAATATTTGTATATATATTTAAAAATAGTCTACAACATATTAAAGTATAGAATCTATAATAAATGGTTGCTAGTACGGTTCACTAAGCATCTTGAGTATAAGTGATCTAGATTCAGATCACTAATGTTAATAGACATCTTAGTGAATGTATTTTATATAATTATATTATATAAGACATGAACAATGTGGATTAATATCTTTATTAACTTACTATTTATCATAAAAATTTAATACACATCAATCTGATGATCATATGCAGACCACTCTAAATCCTGAGTAGTCCTTAACTCCTATACATTTCTACTTGATCTTTTGATTCACTCGTTAAGGTTTGTTTGTAATACAAACAAGTGATTTTTATTTTGAAGATTTAGTGATATGGCTGGCTAGGAACATGATCTTACAAGATTTAGAATCCAAATTTTTCTAATAGATCGTATATTAGTTCCCTTAAGTGTTAATTCTAGAACTGAATAGTTATTGAGCTCCAAATTATAATACGATTATAAGTTGATCATTCAATAGTAAATTAATGGTACTTAAGCATCGAGATATAATTAGAAGGATAAAGCGATAATTTTGATCAGCTTTAATTTATGAACCAATAATTGGAAGATAGAACTATATGAAGTGATTATATCAATGGACTACACAAGATGATTCTGTAAATATATTTTGTAATTACTAAGAATGCAATTTCATATTTATAATGGAGTAATAATGGAATTAATAAATAAGATTGTTTAATTAAAGAGTTTAATTATTAACCTGATTTATTGAAACATAAAATTATGGGTCCATGGTCCCCAGGTTACCTCTATATTACAATCTAGAGTGTGAATATTTCAGGACATAAGAAAATGACTAGCTTGCAAAAGGAATTGCGTTTCTGGGGCAAGTATATAATTATGAGATAATTGTGTAAAATTAATTAAATTAATTATTATAATTTTTAAAAATTATAATTAATTAATTATATCGATCGGTTTTGAATTAACAGATAAGTGAGATAGTATATTTGATTTATGAAATTAAATAATATTAAAGTATTATAAGATAATAATTTGAATTTTAATTAGCGAATCTGTTATTTTTAAACTAACAGATAAGTTAGTTGATATGTGTGATCAAATAAGTTAATTTTGAATCAATTGATATCTAGATATTTATCTGATTAAAATTAATAATAAATTTAGAAAAATTGCTACGTGACATGTCGGACTGCCACATGTCAATCACTAATTTTTGAATCAGGGATTGACATGACACACTGTAGTGCCACATGATACTACAGTGGCACGAGATAAATTGTAGTGCCGCACGACACTACAGTGGTGCGTGGGACTCTGTAGTGCCACACAGCTCTACAGTAGTTCAGGGCACACTACAATGCCACACGGCACTGCAGTGTGGTGCGGATTGCAATGAGTCCACTATAGTGGCACATTTATAAAGAATTTATTATTTTATGAAACCCTAAAAATCTAATGAATCTTGACCTAGAATATATATAGATAATGTTCTATTAGCTTCATTAAACAATCATATGTGTGATTAATTTGTTAATCAAAGATCTGGGAGTTCTCCCATTCTCTCTCAGCGTTTTGTCTCAAAAGTCATTCTTCAAAACTTTAGATCTCAAGTGTTGAGTAAATCTAGAGACAAAAAAGTGTTCTTGATTTATTCTACGTGCCCACACACGTCCTAGGGTGTTTGAGGATTGGTTTGGAAGATCTTGATATGGATCTCACAGTTCGTTTTACTAGAAGATAGCGATGACGCTTGATAGACTTCGAGATGTATAATTACTTTCTGTGAATGTCTTTAATTTAATGTGTATATATATAATGGACCCATTGGGAAAAAACATTTTTCACAAAAAATAATTTTTTTAGAACTTGTGGCGTCGCGATTATTTTTTTAATCAATAAAATTTTTAAATTAAAGGTCTCCGCTGCACGCGCCGCGATTCCAACATTTTCGATAACGAAAGTTAATTTTATAGTTATCAAACTGATTGACTGATTGTAGTAGTTGCACATTAATATAATATCATATTATTATATGTGCGAGATTAGCTTCACAGGTGAGTTAATTGAAGATTGGTTGCTTTTTTTAGGACTTAGAAATTTTGTTTTGTTTATGTAACTTCAAACTACGGATTATAATTAGATTATTTGTGGTGAAAGTTGGTTAGACCTACTTTTATCTTCTAAGCATGCAATACTTGGGTTAATATCATAGAACCCCTCAATTTTGTCTCAAAATCAACTTACTCTCCTGAACTATTTTTTCTTCCGTTTGGTACTTAAACTTTCTCCATCATCACTTTATACTCGTGACCATTAAATGACTGTTAAATGATCACATGCACGGCACATGCCTATTTTTTTTTTCAATTTTGCCCCTTTCTTCAACTTTATAAAGTGATGGGAGTGATTTTTTAACAGGGGCAATTTTAGTATTTCATTGATCAAGTGCAATACATGTGATCAATTAAACGACGTTAAACCTAAATTTCGGTTCAGGGGGGTAAAGTGATGGATGGAGAAAGTTTAAGTATCAATTCGGAAGAAAAAATAGTTTAGGAGGGTAAATTGATTTTGAGACAAAATTTAGGGGTCCTATGATTTAACCCCTTATTTCTTTTAAAATCATGTTTGCATGTTACTTTGCTTGGTCCTTCTAAAACCAATTAGTTGGGCAAACTATCTTGCTATCATGTTCTTGCTCAATACTTTTAGCAAGTGGTTTTGGTGGGCATGGTAGGAAAGGGAGGATGGATATTATCATGGCAGTATTATTGATGTCAGGAAAGTTTTTCTAAGAAGCTGCACAGATTTTTAATAGAATTTTGCAATGGTGTTACTTCAATCCGATGAACTTCCTATAGAAAACATAGAAAATTTGAAGAGATTCTTGCACTCACGAATGCGTTGCTTCTTTCTTTATTTTCACTGTTTGAAAATAATAATTAGATGGTTCTTTATTATTTTCAGTTCATTTCTCTCTAGTTCCTCTTACTTTTTTACTTTTTTTTTGCCCTCAAGACCCAAACATAACAATATTAACCTATTAAAATCATTTATAGTCTTTCACCTTCGATAAATATAACATTAAAAGTAAGTAGACGTTAAACCATTAATGGGAGAGCGCGTGTCTCATCATCTTTAATATATTCATAGTGTCTAAATGCTACTTAAAATTGTTGTTCATACTATTTATGTAAAACAATTCCTTTGTTCAGATCCTACGAATGCAGGAAATGCTATGGCAAATTCGGTAGGCTACTGATGTACGAAGGTAGCTACAAAAGATTGGTTTGTTATTTCCATATATGCTCTATACGTCTTGTGAATAGATATAATTTTCATCATCGACATATGCATTACATAATAGTCTTTCAACTTAACATAGTATGTGATTGTAACTATCGATGAAGTTGGATTCAGGCGGTGGTTAACATGATGATCATGTTAGCAACGAATTGTTAAAACAAGTGCAAATTTTATTATATTTCCTTGGAAATGGAAATAACATAAGCTGCATACCCACGACAATTTCACTACATCATTGACTAAAGTAATATTGCTTCTCTAGCTTAATTTTCTTTGACAGAGTTTCTTCACTATTATCACACTCGCATTCGGTGTTTGCCCTTTTTTCAGTGTCACCAACTTTGCACAATTCCTGCATGACTATTCGCTTCATCGCCCTATCTTGAGCACCTTTCTTGTACAATCTTACCAGAAAAATGTATTCTTTGTCTTTAGTCAGTAGAAGGTTTTGATAATATTCACTTTTTTCCTTTTGATCATACTGGATAAGAAGGTTAGATTGAAAAAAATTAGATAAAATAATAGCTAGCGTTCTCATTTAAAAAATTAAACTTTGTACACCTATCATCCAACAGAGATAATAGATGTTTAGGTTTATTAACTTTTACCGTTAGGAGATGTTCTGAGTACTTGGCCTCTACAGTTCCATTGTTAAGCATTCAGCAGCATCAAAATTACATAGTGACATTGGCCTCCACAGTTCCATTAGTAACAGTAACCTTTAACACATATCTTCTGATGTAAGAAGCATCCTCAACATTACATTTGCTGCAGTAAGCAGTGAGTTTATCAACATGAGCATAGACTCTTCCACTTCATGATCGGCAATTCTCAAACCATGGAATTTTAATATTATCGACGAATATTATTTTGCGATAAATGAACAATATTGTTTGTCAATTATTCCTGAAATTATATCTGATATTGATCCCATTGGAGAATCTGTTAATCTCTTTGTTGGAAGCATAAACTTTTGAAGGCGATTTTTCGATTATGATTGACTCAATCTTATACATAGTAACAATATTAGCATATTTGATTTATCTGTAGAAGGACCAGAGATACGGAACTTGTATGTTTAAATTGTGTGCATGTTTCGTGTTTATAACTTGTAAGTACAGAAAATTTATGTTGTACCTTTTTTTCATCTTTGCAACTGCATCCATCTGAGGATTTATTGGGATGTCACTAATCATTGTTGTTGATAAGCTAAACTCTTATGTTAAATACATTACAATTTAAATAGTAGTTAGCACATGGGGAAGGAGGATCAAATCAAATTTGTTTCGCGATCGACCTTCATAACAGTTCACTTTGACATTGCTGATAATAATAACGTTAATTCCTTCCATATATATTATATTCTAGTTGCTGACCTTCATTCTCTGCTAAATCTCCCCATAGAGCTAATTTCACTCTTTCAGATCTGTATAAAAGTTAAATATTAAAGATGAATTATTATGCATGTTATTTTAAGTTTGAAACTAAGAGTCTCATACCTATTATTTATTAGAAGGAGGTCTCGTTTCTTTGTGGGTCGATCTTCATTCTTTTTACTCTTTAAATTTAGTAGAGGTCTCACACTTGCGACAATGCCAATAATGTATATGGATATGAGCAATACGAATACTTATAATGTATAGTAGTTTATCATATATTTATAACATCTATAGTGACTGCAATTATGTATGAGATGTCAAATACTTTTTAGTAACGTACTGATATGTTTCTTACCATCATACTTAGGCACGTCCATGAATTCAACCAAATCATATATGGTTGGTTTAGTAGGAATTCGCTCCGCTACTTCATGGATTTCACTATTTGTTGAAAAGGATAACTCCAATTCTTTATGCACATTGAGGAATCTCGCATTAACAGGTTTGACAGTACCATCTTGCCCTTATGTAGAATCAGATTGAAATTTCCAATTGCTTCATTGAATAAAACAACTTGTGTTTTTTGTCCCTGAAATATTAGATTTTCACTGTCATCGGTTGGGATTTAAGATGTCTATATGAGCTGGAAAAAAACTAACATACCCCCTTCATCATTAAGAATACGCTTTAGAAGTTCAACAGTCCTTTGTTGCTATAGGTTTGGATCGAACTTTTGCGTATGAGAGATACTTTGATAGTCCATTCTTTTTTGTAGACTTCAAGTTCTCGTATCTGGACGTATGACATATTTTTGTCTATAATGTGCAAATATAAATCTATGAGGCTGCAATCTTGAAAGTGGTGGCACATGTTTTTTTTATTCTGCAATGCACTATATATATGGTGGAAATGAGTGAGGGGTTTCCCATTGTATTCATTTTCTGTCTGTCATTGACCCCAGATTTGGTTGTTGTTTATGGCAATTTTGGAGTTACAATTATAATGTTTAAATTTTATTTCTAAAATTAGCAGTGAATTTGCAGTTTAAATTAGTAGTGATGTCGTTAATGCTTTATTTTGAATGATTTCAATTTGAAAAAACATAATGGATGAGATATATTTCAAACGTTGAAATGTTATATATAAGCTATAACTTGCTGTTTGTTGAATATTATTATGTTTATTGTTGGTGATCATATAGGTATAATTGGAGTATTTAAATAGTTATTTATAGATTTGATAAGTTGTTCATGACAATTTAGGAGTTACAATTGTGATGTTTAAATTTTATTTTTAAAATTCGCAGTGAATGTGAAGTTTAAATTAGTAGTGAAATTGAAGTGACTGTTTTAGTTTGAATGATTTCAATTTCAAAACATAATGGCTGAGGAATACTTCAAATGTTGAAATTGTTACGTAAAAGCTATTACTGTTTGTTTGTTGAATATAATTGTGTTTATTGTTGGTGATCATATAGGTAGAACTGGCACTTTGGTGTTATTAGGTGGAGAATTATTATATTTTTATTAATAGTTGTTTGGTGTTATTAGGTGGAGAATGAAGCAAACGATGAGAGGGTGGATGTTCTCGTTTATTTATTCATAAGCAAATGATGAATATTGATGTATAGTTGGTGTTTTCCCCATGTACAAAGAGGAAGAGGTGTCCGTTAGTGTCTAATTTCTGAAAAGTGAGACTTTACTACTTAGTTATGTATTAAACGTATATATGGAGGTAATATTTCTTTTAATGCTTAGTTGTTATGTATTGAACGTATTATATTTATTTATGGAGGTAATAATGATGGAGATCAACTCCATTTATTTAAAGGAAGAGAAAAAATTCGAACGATTAACTTTATATATGGAAGTAATAATGTTGGAGATTATTCCATTTTGATTATATGTAGTTTGAAATTATATTGTGATTGGGATTGTCTCATTGTTTTCTATTTTTTTGTTTTTCCTTTTTTTTAGCTTATTATTGGATGCGATTTCTATGGTGCTACTGGCACTCTGACTCATTCTTTTCCTATTAATTGTTTCATTTGATGTATTTCTATTATCGTCCCAAACTGAAGTACGGTTAATTTGGCTTGAGAATGAGGATAATCTGTCTCCAAATTCTTACTTTGGGTTTTTCTCCGAATTGGAGAAAAATAATGGGTTTTGGAGTTTGAGATCAATGAAAAGCAAAAGAAAAAGTAGAGAAAGCTTGATGGAAATAATTGGAAAGGAAAATGAGGAAGAGAAAAAGTGAGAGATGCAGATAAAAAGGATGAAGAACGAAATGTACGTGTGGGTGATGGAAGAGGAGATTCAAATAAAAGGATTTTTTTATGCCTATGAAGACAATTTTGTTTATTTTATTGTCATTCAATGTCATGTGCAAGGCACATGACTAAGTTAACATGAACAAAATAGATTTTTGGACGAATGGGGTGTTTTGATTGTTTGTGAAAGTTGAGAAGTCTCTGAACAAGAGGTTAAAGGTGAGGAGGTATAATTAAAAAATGACCAAAGTTAAGGGGATCTTTGTTGAACGGGAATAGATTCTCATTTTACCACGTCATAAAGAAAGAAGAAGAAATCAACCAATCAAATTGAAACATGCGACTTGATGATGTGGTAGTCCAAGAAAGTTAATCTTGATCGCTGTAATAAACGAATGGCCCAGATTACATCGATTGTTAATATTGATAGATTAGATCTTTATAGAATATTCTATTCTTATAACTTGCATCATATTTTATTTAATTGAATGAGTGCCTATAAATATAGGGCCATTGTAACTCAAAATCAATTCAATACACAATTCAACAATTTCTTTCATACTCACCATTCTCTCTCTCTCCCTCTCTCTCTCTCTTCATTATGCTTTATTATTGATTGTGATGAAGTTTTCATTTACAATTTCGTGCTTTCATTGATAGTGAAGATCAACTCAAGTTTACAACACAGAGATGCCTCAAACTAGATCGCATGTTGCACGCGAAATGGGAAACGGGATCAACGCTGCCAATCATCCTGTCGATCCATCCACGCAGCCCACCAGAATTTAAGAGATGATCCAAACCATCTTAATGGGAATGCAGAGTATGTAAAACTATAACAGTGAGGCATTACGTACCGCGTGGAAAATCGTGCAAGAGCAAATTGTAATCCTACAATGCAACATGGCAGAAGTGAGAGCCGAAGTGAGCCAAAGAGCTGTGGTAGGAGAATGAGAGAACACAAACCTAGAGGTTGAAGAGTAGGAAGTATGGCGTGATAAACAACCAAATCCAGGTACTAGCTAGAATATCTGTCACGAAGAGATGGAGGCCCAGTCCCGCGATAATGGAAAGGAAGCTGGAGGCGAAAACAACGCAGTGAAACTTTTGACAGAACGGGCAGTGGAAAAAATGTTACAAAGGAAGATGATAGAGATGTGAAGATCGGGCATCACACGAGTAGCTAACCAATAAACACAAACGCGCTCCCCGTTATATTCGAAGATACTAGGGGCTCATGTGCCAAAAAAGTTTGCTTCGCCAAAATTTAAATGTTATGAAAGGAAAACAGAACCCGTAGATCACTTGCATTGTTTCAGACAAGTGATGGCGTTATACCAGCATGATTTTGAACTAATGTGTAGAATGTTCCCAATATAAGTCTGGACAGAAATGTTCTAAAGTGGTACCACTCCCTCCCTCCTTGCTCAATTGATAATTTTGCTAGAATGTTTTCTGTGTTTCTGGAACATTATTCCACCTACCGAACAGTTATGGAAGATTCATAATATTTTCTTAGTATCTCCATAAGGAAGGGTGATTCGCCGCGAGACTACACCAATTGTTTCAAAGATGAAATGATGAAGGTAGAGAACTGTGATGATCGGGTAGCGAGATTGACATTCTGGTGGGGACTTGTCCCAAACTCTTCTCTTTTTAGGAACTATTTAAGAACAAGACACTTAAGATGGTAGAAACCTTTCTGAGGGTGCAAACATATATAATGCTTGAGGAAGATAAGAAGAGCATGCAGAAGCTTTCGAAACAACAGAACTCCAGTTCAAAACAAAATGGACAAAGCACGAAGAAGAGGAAGCATGGAGCAGACATAAGTGAGAAATCGAAGGAAAATGACATTACATGAAAGAAGTTCAGACCGATAGAACAAATCCACCTAAGGGAGCAATTCTATACCCTTCTCACTCTTCCAGTCAGCCAACTCTATAAAAGACAAACCATGGCTGAAGAGACCAGCGCCTCTTACTAAAGAACTGAAAGAAATGGACAAGCATAAATATTGCCCTTATCATCAGAGCGACGGTCACTACATGAAGGATTTTTATCAGTTGAAAGACTATATCGAGGATCCGATCAAAGAAGGGCACCTAAAATATTTCATAGTAAGGAACAGAGATGAAGAATGACCAAAAGAGAGAGAACCGTTAAGGGTTGTAGATACAACTATTTCCCTCACGAAATCCAAAGGGACCTCAAGGAAGGAAAGGAAAATAGAGATTATAAAAAACCAACTCTCGAAGAAAATGATGTGCCAAAGAAGTCAGTCGATGATGTTCCAATCATATTTGATGAAAGCAATAATGGACAACATGATGAAAACAATGATGCCCTAGTAACCACAATTCGAATCGGAAATTGTCTATTACGCAGAGTTTTGGTTGATGATGGAAGCGCAGTTAACATAATACATCGATCAACACTCAAGAAGATGTCGATAGACACATTAAGATTGTGCAACAAAGGGAAACCACAGATTGGTTTCAACGGAACCATCACCTACTCGAAAGGAGTTCTACCACTTCAAGTACATGTTGAGCCATTCAATTATATCACTGATTTTGTACTAATCGATGCCTTGTCTCCTTACAATGCAATATTGGAAAGGACATGGATCCACAAGATGAAAGTTGTCATGTCGACATACTATCAGACGTTGAAGTATCCGTCACCGCAAGGTGTCAACCATAAAAGGGGACCAGGCAGCTACTTACTATTGCGCCCTTATGGCGCTAGATTCTATAAAGAAGAAAGGAGTTCCTGTTTCTCAGAGAAGGAACAAAATGATCAAGAAATAACAACTAACTGAAGATGAACAAAGCGATAGCAATCAAAGATAAAGCTACGAGAAAAATGGAGTCTGCCAACATCATAAATGAAAAAATCACAAAGATCAGGGCAGAACTCACCAAAGCTGAAAAGGCGAGTTAACAGAGTTTCTAAGAAAGAACGTTGACGCCTTCGCCACAACGGTGACATGGTGCAGGTATTGATTAAAAATTGATATGTCATAAGCTTAATGTTGACCCTTTTATGAAACCCATAAAGCATAAGAAATAGAGTTTTGCACAAGAAAGAAAGGCAACCATAAAGGAAAAAGTAGAAAACACTACAACAAATATGACATTCTATAAGATTTAATACAGGGTTCAAGTCTCCTCCTATAAAAAACTTGAAACAACACGAGTCTTTATGAACCCCATAAAAAAATTTACGTTCAAAGTTAAAAAATTAAGTGGGTTGAATTTTAAGGGAAGTGGAACTTAAAAAAATATGGTAGTGAGTTTTGCCGAAGAGAGGCTCTTGATTACATACTCAAACCCTTCTCTCTTTAGTATTCTCTCTCGATTTCTTCTCGATTATAAACCTAAACCCTACTCTCTTCACTATTCTCTCTCGATTTCTTATCGAGAAGCTTTATTCCTTCTCAAATCTCTCTTGTAGATCTCTCTTTCAGTTCTCTATCGTAGATTCTCTCTCAAAGCTCTCTCTTGCAGCTCCCTTTCTCAACTCTGTCCACACAAGGAGAGACATGGTGCGATTTTTCTTACTTTAGTGTGTGATTTCTCTGAAACTCATGACGACAAGATCTTCCATTAAGTTCTCTTACTCTACTCTCTCCGTTTTTCTCTTTGAAACAAATTGAATTGCATTCTCTCCTTCAACATACCCTTGCGCATGATCAAGTGAGTGGAGAGGGCTTTTCACATCTTTCATTTGTGAGACTAGGGCTTTTCGTGTCTATTGTACATAATAGAGAGGTAGGGTTTTTAGCTTTGGTGTTCATGGCTTCGTACGACTTCGTACATTCCTCTAAAAGGCCTTGTGATTCTGATTCTTCTTCATATGTTTGTCCTAATCTCGCTAATTTGCTTTGGTCTCTTAGCAAAGCTTGTAAATCAGAGGTAGTTTTTTTTTCTTGGATTTTTTTCATTAATATATCAACGATAGAGAGAAAAAAGAGAGAGATTGTGTTGTTATATTTGTATTTTTAATTCAATTTAGCATTACTTTGGATAAGATGTTGATGTATTTTAGTCATTTTGGCTCTGTCTCCAGTGGTTGTGAAAATCATTTCCAAAGCTAAGGTGTTTCCTTTGCGACTTTGTTCATACGTGCAAATTATTGTTTGTTATAGTATTATGCTGATTCGAGCTTATTTGCTTATAAGATAAAATAATTATTGGCATATGCATTAGCAATAGCAATAGCAATTGAGGATGTTCACAGGGAGATTAAAATTTTTAAAGCACTATCTGGGTATAAGAATATGGTCAAACTTTATGACTCATTGATGCCAATAATGTTTGCGTAGTCATGGAGTATGTAGATTGGTTCTCTCTTTCCCTTGTACTCGTTTGTAGGGGAAAAAGTAGGGGAACTAATGTGTTTGAGTTCTTGTTGTGTCAGATTGTAAGAAGGTGGAGAACTACTAGACATGGATATTATCAAGGTAAAGATAGAAAGTTTACTTCTTTCACCCTTTTATGACTCTATTTTAATTCACTTAAACTAATCCTTTGTTTGTAGAGGAGGAAGATATACATAAGAAGATGCTAAAACTATTGTTGTGCACATGTTGAGTGTGGCAGCATTTTGTCATCTTCAAGGTGTTGTGCATCGTGATCTAAATCCTGAGGTACGAAGATTTTTAGCTAACATTTTTGTTCTTGAAAATTTAGAGTTCGAGTATTTTGCACATTCTTATTGTATTTTATATCTAACTACTCTTTTCAACATGACTGGCCATGACTTTCTTTTCACCATAAAAGATGAGAATGCCCCAATGAAGGTCATTGATTTTGGTCTATCTGATTATTTCAGGCCAGGTAAAAGTTACTTATACAAAAAATTTTCTTCACGTCTTAATATCTTGCGAGTCTATTAAAAAGTGTGATGCATTATAAGGCAATGGCCAAACATGGTTTCAGTATCTTTTTTTGGGTCTCTTAGTGTTAATTTCCATAACCCCCTCCCGAACCCCTACGCTGAGAGTTGATAACCGTGGGCACTCGATAACATGCTTGAAGGTGATAATTGTTTAGGAAGTTTTACACAATAAAAGGGACTAACTCAACTATTAGGATCTATTAACATTTTGACAACTACATTGGAACTTAATGGTCCATTTTTTCCTTATTCAATTTACTTCAATATTCGGCTTTGCTCTGTCACTCAATGTTTCCTGAGTTGACTTTGTGGAACTTTCATTCTGTCTCTATCAGAGAAAGATATATTAATAGAATTTTTAAGATGCCCATGCAAATGAAAAAAAAAAATCTGAAACACTGTTTCTATATTAACTGCATTCTAGCTTAATAGATATATTAATTATTTCTCTATCATAGGAAGATCCTACTTCTTCATGAATATTGGATAAGATGTTGATGTATTTTAGTCTTTTTGGCTCTGTCTCTAGTGGCTTCCAGAGTTGAAGCACTATGTGTGCCTAGAAAAATTATTCTAGAGTTGAAGCACTCCCGTCCACAAAAACAGAGTGTCAGGAAAATTAAGAAAAGGTTTGTATCTATGTTCACTTTTCTTTGGTGTAATATTTTGTCGCTTCCCCTACTACATGTCCCGTAAAATCAATCATTTATAGTAAAAATAATCTTGTTGGCTTTCATTGCCTTCAAGACAGAAGACTTGAGGTCATGGTAGTTGAATGTTTTATCTTCCAGTATATTTCTTGTTCTTTAATATTTCAACTTATTAGTTTTTCCAGTATGCTGATCATTTCGTATCATGTTGATTGTTTCAACCTTCAGATCAGAGAAACCGTGCATGATGTGAGAGCTTTTCTGCATGCACATAAATTCTTTGCACATCTTTGCACCAAATTGTGAGTACTTATGCTATTTATATGCTTATTTAGTTATTGGTATGAACTAGATTAGCAAGCATTAATTTTAAATGTGTTAGCTTAATTCAATGTTGGTAGCTTAGTTCTCTTTATAATGCATGATCTACAATGACTTAGGGCTATTGAACATGGACGTCCTAAGTTTGAAGAACAGGATTTTAGACTTTATATGATATTTTAGTGAACTTTTAAGGTTATTTTGTAGTATTTTATGAAATATTTGGATGCTTTATGCTTTTTAGAACAAAGTATGATGATTAGACTTAGTGATGACACTTTTGGATATTTTTATGTACTTTTGTGGAACTGAAATAATTTATTAATGTAATTAAACATTTCATTGATGCTGTTATATAATTTTTAATGTGTTAAATATGTATGTAGATCAAGTACATGTAAACTAACTATAAAAATAGCATTTATAAAATGCCACTAAAATAATTCACAAGTATTAAAAGCATCTGTTGAATATATTCAATAGGGGTCCAAAAACCATATTTAACAATGTTCTACATGAGCCGAAAACCCTTGTAAAAAGTAAAAGATCACAACGTTCGTTGCAAGGGGCAAAACGCATTGTGAAAAATGTGGACTTTTTAAATGATCGACTGTCACAGGTTCTGTGATAACCTTATGGATTACTTTTCCTAGGATTTTTTGCCTCTTGTTGAATGCCATATTTTTTGTAGTGAAAGTTTCTCAATGTAGAGTTCATCAAGGAAATCAGCTACCCCGAGTGGCTTGCCAATGTTATTATGCTCGAGATGGAGAATAAGAAATGGAGTATTTGCGTAGATTTCATCAACTGGAAGAAGGCCTTCCCAAAAGACGATGATTATACATTGCCAAGGATCGACCAAATGGTCGATGCAACAACATGTCATGTACTTATTAGTTTCATGGATGCCTTTTCCGGATACAATCAGGTGAAAATATTCCAACCTATTCAAGAAAAAGACCATTTTCATTACTGACTTTGGTATATTATGTTATATTATGACGTCTTTTAGTTTGAAAAATGCCGCGGCAACATATCAAGGAATAGTCAATAAAATCTTTGAAAAACAAATGAGGCCAACAATGGAAGTGTATGTTGATGACATGCTAGTAAAAGCAGAGAAAAGAACGGACCACATTCAAAACCTGAAAGTAGCATTTCAAGCCTTAAAGGAAAGCAACATGAAACTCAATTCAGAAAAATGCACATTCAGAGTGGCAGTGGAAAAAATTCCTAGGACACCTCGTTAATCACATGGGAATAGAAGTCAACCCCAACCAAGTTAAAGCAATATTGGAAATAAAATCACCAAGAAGAAACAAGGAAATTCAATGCCTAACGAAAAAATTAGCTACCCTAAACAGATTTTTGGCAAGGTCTCCCGACAAATGCAGGCCATCTTTCATGAAACTAAGAAAGAGCTCCAGACAACAGTGTGATGACGAATGTGAAGAAGAGTTACAGAAGCTTAAACAGTACCTCCGCATCTCAACCGTTGTTATCCAAGCCACTACCAGAAGAAGAACTTTTCCTATATCTCTCGGTCTAAAAAAATAGTAAGTGTTGCACTGATTAGATCTGACAACAGACAACAAAAGCCAGTTTACATTGTTAGCAAAAGTCTTGTAGCCGCGAATTACCAAATACAGAAAAAGGAGAAGTTGATACTAGAATTAATTGTTGTCGCCAGGAAACTGAAGCATTATTTTCAGGAGCATACGTCCAATGCAATGACGGAAATCCTGTTGAGGAGTGTTTTACATTCCCTAGGAATGTCTGGAAGACTTGAAAAATGGGCAGTACAACTTGGAGGGTATGATGTTCGCTATGTTCCACGAACTGCAATTAAGGCCGAAGTCCTCACAGAGTTTATCACTGAATTTACTTATAAGGATGGAAAGTGCCATTCGATAATTGCAGGGCCAGAAGATGAAGTCTGGACCCAATATGTTGATGGTGCTTCCAACCATCGAGGAGTAGGAGCGGGGGTAGTCATCCAAGCCTGGCATGGTGAGACCTTTGAGCAAGCTTTGTCTTTCAGGTTCAAAGCATCAAATGATGAAGCGGAGTATGAAGCACTCCTAGTTGGACTCCTTCTAGTTCATGAATTGAAGGTAACAAACATTAAAATCTTTTATGATTCGATGTGGATCGCTAACCAAATTTTAGGAGAATACAACGCAAAAGATCCTAGAATGATGGAATATTTACAGTAGACTAAGGAGATGATGCAATTATTCAAGAAGTATGAGATCACACAGATACTGAGAATGAAAAATTCACAAGCGTACGCCCTTGCTAGACCGGGGCCTTCAATTCAACTCCAGTACAAAAGAAGTGTCTTTGTTGAATCTGTTAGTGAACCTAGTTCAGGATACCCATACAATTAGAAGCCAAGGTTACGACAAGGGATTGCCAACAAATCTAGCAGGAACCTATCGTCCGTTTACCCCTTAACAAAGATCTTCCAAGCGATAAAATAGAAGCTAGAAAGATCCAACAATGGAGTTTGAGGTATACCTTGTTAGATAAATGGTTATATACAAGATCTTTCTCCGGGCTCTATCTTAAATACCTCACACCAACGGAATCGAAATATGTGGTATCTAAAGTACATGAGGGGATATGTGGAAATCACATTGGTGGAAGATCATTAGCAAGCAAATTGTTGAATGAAGGGTATTATTAGATGATGATGCATAAAGAAGCCATTGCATTCACTAAGAGATGTGATAAACGTCAATGACATGCCCCCATCCCTAGAATGGCCTTCAAGGAGTTAAAAACGTTGATAAATTCGTGGCCATTCATGTAGTGGGGAATCAATATAATAGGGCCGCTTCCAATGACCCTTTCACATAAGAAAATTTTACTAGTCGCGATAGATTATTTCACCAAGTGGATTGAATGAGAGGCACTAGCTAGAGCATGGGAAGAGGAAGTCACCAAGTGGATTGAAGGAGATGCCCTAGCTATATCTTTATGGAGTATTCTATTTTGATAACCTGTATCAGGTTTTGTATAACTGATTGAAGGTCTATATATAGAGGCATTGTAATTTAAAAGCAATTCAATACACAATTAAGCAATTACTTCCATACTCACCATTATCGTTGATTTACTCTCTCTTTCTCTCTCTCTCTCTTCATTATTCTTTATCATTGATTGTGAAGAATTTTCCTTTATATCTTATGAAATTAAACCTTTTATTATATTTTTTAACATGGATTCCACATATCTTGGTTATGAAAATGTTTATCTCAACGAGAAAATGAATCGCATCCTGAGAAAAATAAATCATTCCCTCAACTGTAAGCTCTAAACCTCAAAATAAAATAATTAAAACCTCAGAAATATGGGATCATTTTGATGTTATATTTGGTGTAAAACTAGGGGGAAATGTATGCATTATCCGTCTAATTATGCTTGAAAAGTTAGTGAAGGAATTGAACAATTTTCGAGGCATTTTGTAACTAAGCATGCAAAAGATCACATGAAATTGACCCTAAAAAAATTTAAATAAATGCATTCGATTGTGGAAAATTTAAATACTCACATGCTAGAACGAGAGAAGGGTTAGCTAAATATATTGATGTTGTTGAACAACCTTTGATTTATGATAAGGATTCCTACTAGAGGTGATATACTTAAAACTTTAAAATGAGATGGAAGATGATTTAATTCAACTTTCTTCTTCTTCTTTTATTTTTGTTTGTATTAATTCTGATTTATGGAGTACACGTAATGTATTGAGTTACATTGTTGTTATCTCACATGTTATTGATCATAAGTGGAAGTTAAATATAAGAATAATAACATTTGGACAATGTGATTACTCTCTCTCAGGTAATGTAATTTTTTAATATATTATGTTAATCTTAATAATGATAGTGTTATTAAATTATTTAGAGATAGTTTATAATTAATGTTAATTAGAGTTCTTTAATACACTTGCGGTATGATTATCATATACTTAATTTAGTTGTTAAAGTTGGAACGGAACAAATACCATTGTATTTTTAAGAAATACGTTATGCTATTGCATATATTGTAGCCTCAAAGAGTAGACAACAAGAATATTTAAAATCATGCAAAGATTTTGGTTTAAAACCAAGAAAGCTACAAACACATGTAGATAACAGGTGAAACTCTACATATTTAATGTTAATGACAACAAAACCTTATTGGAGTGTAAGTTGTAATTATGTAAATACAAACAAGGAAATTTGTAGTAAATAACATTTGTTGTAAAATAGCTACTTATTGTCGTGAGGTTTTAGAACCTTTTATATTTCTACTAATATTTATTCTGGTGTTTATTATGCAACTTTGCATGTTGTTCTCAGACAATTTTTAGAAATTACTAGTCATTTTGCATGTTATAAAATATATGATTTGTTTCGACCTAATTTTGAGAAAATAGAAGAAAATTTTAAATAATATCGTCTTAATATTCCTAACAGTTTTTGTTTCGCTACTTCAATGGCTATGATAAAATTAGTTGGATTTGAAATTTTCATTGATTTAATTTTTGAGAATTTAGGAGTTCTCCCTATTATAGATATTAAAGAACTAACTTCACAACTAAATTCTTTTTATTCACTATATGAATCAAAACATAAAAATGATGATAGTAATATTGGTGGTAGTAGTTCATCTACACAAGTAGGTAGTTCTATGAATATATTTTTCAACAAAGAATGAATCTTAAAACAAAGAACATTATTTCTACTCCTCATAGATCATAACTTTATAAATTTTTTGAAACGAAATATAGAATTAATCAAGATGATGAGTTAGATATTTTATAATGGTGGAAAGTAAATTCAACGAGTCATCCTATTCTTTCTATTATGACGCATGATCTACTAACTCATCTAGTCTCTACAATAGCATCGGAGTCTATTTTTAGTGCAGGAGGGCGTGTGTATGATGAAAAAAGAGGTAGCTTAAATCTATACATGGTGGAAGCCCTCATTTGTGTAAAGAATTGAACACAACAACGAGAAGATAGTGTCATTCAAGATTTTCAAAATTTAGATATTAATGAACATTGATTATCGACTACTTATTAATTATTTAGTATATTTTTAGAGTGTACGTGAATATGTCACGTATAATTTATTTTGAGATACTTGCAAGTAAATGTTTTATTAATTTGGTGACTGTCAACCTAGTTAGGATGTGCCTAATTATAAAATATCACTGCATCTCTTAAAATAATTGACTTTAAATGTAATTTTTGAGATTGTTGCTATTGGAATTATGTTCATAAAGTAGGGTGTAATAACTATTTATGAGTATTTATTTATTTCTCAGACATTTTGTATTCCTAAATTTAATAAATGAATGAAAGTTTTTCTATTAATTAAAGTGTGTTTATAATTTACTCAAGTCCTAGAACTATTATCTACGTAAGAAGACTAAAGACTGAGGGGTCTTCTAGACTAACTCTTCTAAAATAGTTTAGAATGTTATTCGCAGTCTTATGATCGACTAAACAACTGAGTCTGATTATGACTGTTAGGTTGAACTAAATGATGCCGTTCTTGGGGCATGGGAGTGGATACTCTAACGGTTGATCTAGACATGTTATGGAATATGTTGAATAGACCAGTAACAAATTAGTTTGGAGCAAAGTCATTTATCTAACTCTAAATCTAATTATTTACACCTTAAGGGTGTTTTCGCTATTACTTTTACCTGATGTGAATACGAAACTTAACTTATTTACTTGCAATCTTTGATACGCAAATGGGTGAGTTCAAATTATCGGACAATACCTCGGCTGTTGAGATCGTGATTCAACTATGTTGGAGTTACGTGATTCACAGATATGAAATTTGTGGGGAGATTATAAAATGAAACAATATCACCTTAGGCTTTATTGATGGGTGTGTGAATTAATAAATATGGCCATGTATTTGATGAAATAAATCATTGAATAAAACTTGCTGAACTGTGCGAGACAATTCTCTGTTATGTCTTTTTTATTCACAATCAATAAAGAAGTTAAGAAAATAATAACTAGAGGGGTAAAATAGTAATTTTACATCCCGCTTTTGTTATTGATATTCACAAAGGGTAACATAGCATAATATTTTGTGGACGTGAAATAAAAAATGCTTATTTACACTAACAGAAAATGTAACGCGCATGAATCGAGAGTTGATTCTGCATCGTACATATAATGGAGTCATACAATGTCATATTTAAATAAGTCAGAAATTTATGGAGATAAGTTTTCTAACTATTTAAATCCTATAGCTTTATTCTTGTGAGTCCTTTTCGTCTCAGGAGCAACTCATAAGAACATGAATGAGAAACAACACCAATTGGACCAAAAACGTGTTTCGACCAAGTTATACTTCCCGAACCCATATGTGATGGGTATCATCACTATAGTATTGAAGAGAAAAAATTAATGTTCAAATTAATTAATTGTTATTTTCTAATTATTGGATAATTAGTATATAAAAAAATTAATTAATTAATTTATGAAGATCAATTTAATTTATCAATTTAGATTGATGAATTTGAACATTGTATTGGCTCTAGGGAGGTGTAAAATTTTGATAATTACTGTAAATGGAGGAGAATTTTGGCAATTTAAAATATATGGGTATATGTATAAATTCCATATTTTTTATGTAAGGGATGTCATTAGGGTTTCCTCTCTAAGTGTGTTAATACAACCCTGATCACAATGTGTGATTACACAGAGCAAAGAAAGCAGTCTCTCTCTCCCCTCCCTGTTGCCGCCGAAATCTAGAGGAAGAAGAGAAAATATTGTTTTTTTATTCTATTGTTTTGAGAGCCCATACTCAACTCCTGACGACATTCTATTGAGATATCCTTCTGAATCCTACGAGTGGTTATCGGTGCGAAGATTGATTTAAGTTCTACGAAGAACGCAGAACACAATACAATCAATAGGATTCCACCAAGTCAGAACTTCTTCGATTTGAAAAAGGTATAATATTATTCTTCTAAATACGTCACTCTGAATATGCATCATCATAAAAGCTTTTATATTTAATATGATTAAATAGCTGATGTGAATTTTTTTGATTTTTCGCACACGAACCGTTCGTGGTTCATTGTTTTTTCTCAAATTTTTAAAACCCAATCCAATAATTGGTATCAGAGTCTTGTGTTCTTGATTGTGCATATTTAGTAATTAGATTTATATATCAATGGATGTTGTGATCTTGGCATATATTTTTTATATGGTAGATTCAAAGCATGTTTGAATGTGTTTTATGAATTTATGCCACCTCTAATTGGCTCTAAGTGTTAATTTTCCATTTTGAGAATTTATGTACACAAAAATTAAGGCATATGATTGGATGTAGTTTAATTTTTGCAAAAGTTGTTTCTTTAAATTCCATGCAAATCCGTCGTCGCAAGAAAAAATCATTGTTCATCGCCGCTGTCACCGCTGTTCCTTGTTGCCGCTTGCTGCAGCGTCGCATCGTCACATGCTTCCCCACGTCACTACTTGTCGTCGCCGCTGGACTCTGTAGGTTTTCTAATTATGGTTTAGGAAATCATAGGGATTAGCAAAAGATGGGAGAATTAGGATAACTCGAGATCCGATTATAAAACTGATGAATTTTAATTTAAAGTTCAATTATAAAATTGATGAATTTCAGTTTTGTTTGATTATACAGTTGATAAATTTTAGTTTGGTTACTCGATTATAAAGTTAATGATTCGGGTTGGTTCGCTTGTGAAAATGATGAATTTTAGTTTGGTTAATCAATTATCAAATTCACGATGGTTCGATTGTAAAATTGACAAGTTTCTTTTCCGTTTGGTCAAAATATTGATGAATTTCAGAAATACTCAATTATGAAATTGATGATTTTTGGTTCGTTTCGATCATCAAATTAATGAATTTTAATTTGATTATTTAATTGGTGATTTGGTTTAGCAATCATAAAATTCATGAATTTGAATATGGTTTTATTGTAAAATTCATGAATTTCAGTATCACTTATTCAATTTAGGATGGTTTGATCGTAAAATTGACTAATTTTGGTTCAATTCGATTTTTAAATTGAAAATGATTAGTTTGGTCAGTTGATGATTTGGTTTGGTTCCATTGTAAAATTGATAAACTTTAAGTTTCATAAAAAATTGATGAATTCTAATTTCGGTTATTCGACCATAAATTAATAATTTTGTTTGGTTCGGTCGTAAAAAATATGAGTTTTAGTTTAGTTATTCAATTATAAAAATTTGACAATCTAACTTTGGTTCGATTGTAAACTATATAAATTTTAGTTCATTTTGATTATAAAGTTAATAAATTTAGTTTGATTCAATATTAAAATTGATGAATTTTTGTTTGGTTATTCAATTGATGATTCGATTTCATTCAATTGTAAAATTGATGAATTTCAAGTTTGATTCGATTATGAAATTGATGATTGGGTTTGGATGTGATTTGAGAAATGCATTCTATATATCATTAGGGAATCCTATTGCTGATAATATTTTTACTTACTGTACATTAGTATTCTCAAATTTAATTGTCGTAAGATTGGTGAGTTTTTCTGCTTTCCGTGAAGATTATGATGATGTATACTGCTCTCAAGGATCAATTAATATATTAATTGGGTGTGCTTTATTTCAATTAATCTGCACCTTTCTAATACAGACTAGGTGGCTAAATCAATTTTCTTTGGAAAATCTGCATAAGTTGACACATCATAAGGTTACTTTAAGAGAAAAGTTGGAATATTTTCTCTACGAACAAGGAACTTGTGTTCCTAGTCCTAGGATGAATGGTTAGGAGTTGACGGTTGAAGAAGTTTACTGAAGAAAATTTGCTGTTACAAAAGTCTCTCCTCATTAAACAGAGAGCAGACAAAAGCACAAAGCCAATACGAGCATCACATATTAAATCGAAGACTTCTAATGGTTCAATATTCTCTTTTCTATTAGCTATCCATCGTATTCATATAAGTGCTGAAGTGTTTCGTTGTTAATTTTTTTCTTCTTTTTACTGTTTCTTGATGAACATGATAAACAATGCTAGTCAACATGCATAAGATTTCAATTTTCGAAATGCAATGTAATGAATCGTGCATGCTGTAGGTTTGTTATTTTTGCATGTGTGTAATTTTAATTATATCTGCAAAATTAGACTCCACTTTATTACAAGCAGGAGTATTAGATATATCTCTGTTCGTTTCAAATTTGGATATATATATATATATATAT